>BQNB010097267.1:0-25426 GCA_026074375.1 Tanacetum coccineum | reverse complement strand
TTCTCTCCTTCAAACTCAAATCTTCGACTGTTTCGATCTTCCAGCACAACCTCATTGGGGAATTAACGACCCGGGAATAGTTTATACTGCTCCTGGCATCTTTGATTATTGATTTTTGTTTTTTTTCTACTATTATATATTTTATTATTTATTATATATATATAGTTTAAAAAGAACATTAATTAAAAAATTCTTAATCAGTCCCATCAACAAGAGTTGTGGCAGTTGCAGTCTACCAAAACTGTTTGACTAGGGAGTCATGGATAGTGGGATTGTGGGTCAAGGCATACCTGATTGTGGGTCAAGGCTAAAAATAACCTGATAGCTTCTATTCTTGCCACAGGAGCAAAAACCTCATCATAGTCAATACCCTCTTCCTGTCTGTGACCTTGGGCCACTAATCTTGCCTTATTTCTGACAACTACTCCTCTTTCATCCCTTTTGTTTCTGTATACCGATTTTGTTCCAATCACCTTTGCTCCATGAGGTAGATCTACTAGAATCCATACCTGTTGCAGCTTAAACTGTAACAACTCATCTTGCATAGCTTCAACCAAACTATCATCTTTTAGAGCTTCAAAAATCTTTTTAGGTTCCTCCTGAGATAAGAAGCATGCAAACAGACAATGATGTTGATCTTTGTGATTGTTCTTTTGCAGCTTTTGAACATCACTTAGAAGTGCATGTGCTCCTGAATGTTGCTGCACTCTGCTTCTAGTTTGCACAGATGATTTAGGATTACCAAGTATTTGACTTTGTGGGTGAATGTTGTAAATCCTAAGAGTAGGAATGGGACTAATAGCTACTTCTGTTGGTAAGTTGTTGAAATCATGGACCACACCCTCGTCATCATAAGAAGCCTCATCAAAAATTCCTTTTTGAGGCTTGTTAAAGATTGTGAGCTCTGGCATATCTGAATCATCTTGATCAGCATATTGAGAATTAACTGGTCCACTACCAGAATTAACTAAGGTAGTACTGGTAGCTTTGTTCTTAGGTACTTCCCTTAAATGTTTTTGAGCAAGTTCACCCAATTCTCTTCTAAAAGCTAGAATTTCAAGAGTATCTTCAGAAATGCCAGTAGGATAAGCCTCATTCTCTTATGTTTTAAGGTTTTGAAGCTCTGTCAAAAACTCCTCTGCCTTTGAATTAGTAGAAGACTTCCTTGGTCTAACTTTTGCTGCAGTATGCTTGGCTACTGCACTGTTAGTCACTTCTGCTCCTCAGCCTCATCTTCTTCCTCAAAAGCATTTGCATAAGGAGTTTGTAGAGTACATGCACTGTTAGTCACTTCTGAAGTACCTAAATGTGGGTTAGTTTGATTCTCCAAAGACACAGGAATATAGTTCATAGAATCGGTGAGATAATCAATATCAAACATCCATCTATAACCTACTCCTTTCACATTAGGTTTTTCTTCAATAAATTTTACATGCATATTTACTTCTACCTTTTTGGTTACTAAATTATATACCCTAAAGGCTTTGCTATTTAATGAGTAACCAACTAAGAAACCCTCATCACACTTTCCATCAAACTTTCCAAGCACACTTAGAGTATCTAAAATGGTAACATGGCACCCAAAAGGTCTTATGTAGCTAATAATTGGTTTGTGGCCAAACAAAAGCTCATAAGGAGTTTTGTTTTGAGGTTTAGTCACTCTTACCCTATTAAAGATATAGCAAGCAGTACTGACTGCTTCTGCCCAAAAGGTAGTTGGCAAAAGTGAGTCTGCTAGCATAGTCCTAGCTGCCTCAATTAGGGTCCTGTTCATTCTTTCAGCAACTCTATTCTGCTTTGGAGTTCTGGCATTGCTGTACTCTTGTTTTATTCCATTGTTCCTACAAAACTCAAGCATATCCCTATTCTTAAATTCAGTGCCATTATCTGATCTAATGATTGTAATCCTATGATTAAGCTGGTTTTCAATTTGTCTAATGAAGTTTTGAAGGATGCCACTAGTTTCATCCTTAGTAGCCAAGAAGAATATCCAACTAAATCTGGTACAATCATCAGTGATTATAAGGCAATAACTTGCATGATTAATGCTTTTTACGGAAGTAGGTCTAAAAAGATCCACATGCAAGGTGTGTAATGGCTCAGTGATTGTTCTTTCTAATTTAGCCTCACAGGAGGCCTTGTGTTGCTTACCTTTTTGGCAGGCAACACATGTATGGTCATTTCTGAAAACCTTAGAAGGTAGACCTCTTACAAGGTTTCCTTTCATAAGTTTGTTTAGGTTTTTAAAATTTATATGACCTAACCTCCTGTGCCACAATTTAGATTCATCAGATGTGGCTTTTGCAATCAAACAAGCATAATCTTTTGTAGGAGCAGGTGTCTTTATATCAAAACTGTACATATTGTGTTGCCTAGGGACCTTTAGAAGTATCTGATTTTCATCAGGCATCTTGAAGTCAGGAGACACAACAAGACATTCAGTTTCAGTAAAAAGAACCTTGTGCTGCTTATCACATATTTGTGATATTGAGAAAAGATTAAAATGCCTTAGTTCTTTTATAAAAGACACACTATCAAATTCTAAATTACCAACTCTTATCCCGCCTTTACCAGTTATGTAGCCTTTGCTACCTCCAAAGGTAACAGATCCCCCTTTGCATTCTTCAAAATCATCAAGGTGATCCTTGTTACTAGTCATGTGCGTTGAGCATCCATTATCAAATATACCTCTGTCCTCCATGTTCTTGAGTGGATGATCCTGCACATGAAAAAGAGAAATTAGTTTCTTTTAGGGACCCAGGCCTTTTCAGGCTTGGGTCTGCCTTGTGGATCTTTAGCATTTACAGTTCGAACAAAATTAGATCCACTATTACAATTGGAGTTTGGTCTAGTGTTCCTCCAATTATAACCTGCTGAGGTCTTAACAGCAGTGCCCTAATTTCCCTTTACAGTATGAGAATAAGGCATTTTTGCTGTTTTTCTAACAATGGGTCTTCTCATAGGTGAATGTGATTTTGAAAAATTACTTCTTTGATTAAACTTATTCACGTGGGGTCTTACAAGACTAAAACTATTTGAGTTACTGGTAGGTACTGGTTGTTTAGGTCTAATAGTATTAACATTAGACCTGACAGAATTAATATTTTGCCTAACAGAATTAACATTTGCCCTACCAGTATTAACATTTGCCCTACCAGTATTAACATTAGGCCTAACAGAATTACTGTTTGGCCTAACAGCATTGAGTTGTACTGGTCTAGGTACAAAGTGATTAGCATGATTAACCCTGTTTGCATTGTTCCATACTGGTTTTGCCACCCCATTACCAGTATTAAAAACCCTTTGTTTCTTAAGCTCAGCCTCTCTTGCCATTTTCTTTTCATAAAAGTCACAATCTCTGATCAAATGACTTAGGCTGCCACAAACAAAACACTTTTTCTTGATGAAAGAGTAACCTTCCCCTAGTTCTCTTTCCATCATTTCATTCCAATTCTTTCTGTTAACTTTAGGTGTCTCTTGATTTTTCATTGGTTGCCTAGGAGTTTTTACGTGTGTTACACAACTAGGTTCAACATCTTTTGGTTTTGGTTCAGACACGACTTTTTCATTAGTTGTAACAGACTTAGACGCAGACATCTCTTTTGGTACACTTATACTTTCTGATTCAAACTCAGAAGAGTGCTCAGAGGGATTTCCAAAAGATCCTTCACTGTCATTTGATTGACAGGTAGAATCCTCATTGAATTTGTCATCTGAGACACTGGTTTTATGCTTTTGAGGTCCCTTTTTACCATAAACATACAAAGATTCATCAATTTCCTGTTGTGGTTTAGGAGTATAGTCCCCAGTTAAAAAAGATGTGGAACCTCCTTTCACATTAATCATTCTTTGAAAATCTATTGTAAAAAGGTTTTATGACAAAAACTTCTTCTAGTACAATTAAACACAGTATGATCATTTCTTCCACATAGCTTTAAAAACCTCAATTGTTTGATTTTATTCCATACCCTAAGCCAACTTTACTATTTGAACTCATACCACAATTAACTAATTTCCAAAGGTTTTTAGAAGAATCCTTCCATGAATCTACTGTTTTCTGTAATTGTTCCTTTTCTTTTACAGCTTTCATTCCTATTCTCCTATATTTTTTAAGCTTTTTTTTTTCATCTTTTTCATAAATTCATTTGCTGAAAGTATACTGTTTCATTTAAGATAAATTGCTGCTTTGAAAAGTAACAATTTGAGCGTTCTAGAATTCATAAACAGCTGATTATAGCAAGTATTTTTGCTTCTTGCTCACCTAACTGATTCGTTTTGTTTCATCAACAAAGGTTTTAAGTTTATTTAAGAATCAATGCAAGTTTTAAGAGCAAAATGATACCGTCATATAATGAGCTGATTGCCATGAGTGCATGATGTTGTCTCTACTTCTTCAACTGTACATGCTCTCCCTAATTGACAACACCATCAACCATAGTCCGGAAGCAAAACAATTCTAGATTCTGCTCTTACTTGTCTAGCTCCTGATCTTGATAAAAATGATCTCCTTCTTTCCATCATTTGTCCCCTTGGAATTACATTCCCTGAGCAAAATGACCAATGTTGTGAATTTGAAACATTCAAGCATTTTTTTGTCAGAAACCAACAGGTTTCATTCCAACAATTTCGGACTTACACCTTCCAGTTTCTGTAAACTTCTTCATCGAATAGCAATCATTTCTATCTGCCAGTTTATTGTCCATACTCTGTCATGCCAAATCATCAATATGTTCTAGGTCTTCATGAAGCAAGTCCAAATCTTGTGATTGTTTAACAAAGAGTGAATAAATAACTTCATCAGCAAAACTAGCAAGAACTTCTCTTTCTAGAATATTGTTTGGAGAAGTAGAAGGAGTGTAAGTACTGTAGCCACCAGTATTACCAGACTTAACCTTGTTAGTGCTGCTCTTTGGTTCGTTGTATAGTACACACTTATATAGCAACCCTAATACAGATCCTGACCGAATGCCCTTGACCAAGGCAAAAGGTCAAATTCCGCAAAAGGATAAGATACACAAGTAAGAATCAATGATAAAATTCCGGAAGAGATATTCCCGGGTCGTATGTCCCAACGAGGCTGAAATGGAAAATCGCAAGACGATTGATGAATTGTGTTTGGATGTCACAAGGAATGATTTGGCACTAAAATTTATAACAATAAGCAAAAAAAACACATAAAAAAGAAAAGCAAAGAGAATAAGCTAGAACAAGAATCAAAACTAGGAATGGCAAAAACAGCTTTACTCAACTTTAAACTAAGACACAAACAATAAGCTCAAAAAAACTGTAAGACAAGTTAAATAAGCTGAAACTAGACTCTAGAAATAAACAAATATTAAAAAGCAATTAAAGCTAAATTTAACAATGATAGACACAGACATTACTAACAACAGTAAGCTTAACAGTTTTAACTACCAGTACTAAACTTGGAGTTAGGTACAGTTTTATTGTATTTATTTTTTCTAGGCTAAAAGGAAAGATACAGATAGCTAAGTTTAGTACTTTATCTATATGAATATATCCAGGAAATGTAACTAGACGTTATTAAACTTGGAGTTAAGTACTGCAATGTGAAGCATAGTACTAGCCTATAAAAATTGAACTAGCAGACTAACATAGTAGTTAATACAGCTTGTTTCGAACAGCTATTAACTTTTCATAAAAATCATTTTATTTCAAACTTATAAAAACAATTACAAATAACAAGTAAAACACTTATAACAATTTTCAATCCATAATAAGCCTACTTAAATATGCATGAATTAGACATAAGCAGTATAAACTTAAAACTAACAGTGTATCAAATAAACTAACAGTACGGCAATCGATAAGTAAAGTAAGAAAAAGAGAGACTAACTACACCCTAGCTCAAAAACATGGTCAAACCCTCCCAAATCTACAAGCTCGCCTCTGTATATAAACAAGCGTCAGGAGAAATGCCATAAGCCATCCATAACTGGTCATCAATCAATAAGTAAGCTGATGAGTATGTATTGAGAGTGATATTTTTCATTTCTCTTAAAACTAAACTTTTTAACTATACTTAATTAGAGCAGCTTATTAATGAGCTGTACTGATTACTTTTTGAACACAAAACAATACAATGAAAAAAACATTGGATAACAGGTTAACGATTAAAACCTCAAATTGTATATAAAAAACTTGAAAGATGTTACCAAGGCTATGAAAGAAAAAAGCTGTAAATGACTTGTAATTAGCTAAGATTAAAAACTGATAATAAATTAAAACAAACTAACTAACAAAGAAAGATTTATATACAAAAAGCTCTATCTCTAGATAGCCGAAGTATAGGACTATCCAACATTGCTACCGTTTGTGGAGAGATAAAACAAGTGAGTCTATGTAGTGTGAGGAGAAACTATCATATAAATCCAGCCTATTGATTTCTTTAAGAGCTTCTTTGAGACAATCTCAGCCATGCGAAAATACTATGGCGAAAAGGTGAAGGGATTGCCAACATGTATTTAAACAACTGGGAGGGGGTAGTAATGGTGGATTTAATCAAATGAATTAAGTTAGGGAGGAGAAGTGGTATTTTGCAGTGGAAAGAATGGGGCGCCATACCAGTGTAACTGGGTTTATGGGTGGGAAAGAAACTTTTTTGGGGACTTATGCAATTTGGCCCCCTAACGTTGTTATAACTTAAACTTAAATGCAATATCTACCCGGTTGGCAGATTTGGCCCTTGTCTTTTTAATCTTTTGTAATACAACTTTAGGCTTGGCAGATTTAGCCCCTAAAGTTGTAATTTCTTCAAGCGAATGACTTTTAGACTTCGACTTGACTTGGTCCTTTCCTTCCCGTGCTTGGATTTGTTTGTTTTTGGCTTTCTTTTTGCTCCTTTTCTTGAATATCCGTTTCCTGCACAATACAAATGCAAACATACAAATACAATGTATTTTTGGCATGTTTTTAGGCTTTTAAGCTCGTTTTTGAAGGTAAAAGATATGTGTAATTAAGCACCTATCACTCTTGCTGTGTGAAACAAAAGCAACATTTTGAGCACTTGCAGATGATTTTAAGGTACTTGTGAGTTCCTGCTCAAAGACCCTAAGGTTATTATACAAGTCATCAATGGATAAAGTGTCAACATCTGGTTTGGTTCTCATTGTCATTGCCAGATTTGACCAAGCTGAGGGCAAAGATCTGAGAAACTTATGATTTGCATCCTCAGTTGATACTTCAGCACCATGAGCTTCCAACTGTGAGAGTAGTTGTTGGAATCTGTCATATCCCTTTTCTAACCCTTCTGAACTTGATATAGTAAATGCTTCAAACTATTGTTTTAAAATAGCTTTTTGCATCTTCTATGAATTTGCATTACCACCAAACCTAGTCCTTATGGCTTCCCAAATTTCTTTTGCATCGTCCATTCCATGAAATCTTCTCAGATGTTCCTTGGGAATGGCCATAAGTAAGATGGTTCTTGCCTTCCTTTCCTTTTCAACCGCATGAATTTCTGCAGCAGATACTGGTGGAAGTACTCTAATAACACCATCTTTTCCAGTTGAAATTCTCTTCTTAGAATTTCCATTCTGAATTACCTTCCAAACATCATTGTCAATATATTCAAGGTAATGCTCCATCTCCATGGCCCATATATCATACTCCTCCTTCTTCAGAATTGGGAGTTTGATATTTGAGATAGTGGTTGTTGTAGGAATGAGTTGTTGTTGTTGTTGTTTTGGTTTATTGGATGCAGTACCATTGTCTGATGCATCTTCATGGAATGATGCTTCATCATCACTAAGATGTTGAGAGAAAACATCATTAGCAGGTTGAGACATTTTTCTAGATCTGAAAGTGATTGTTTGTGGTTCTTGTGATTCTTCTTACTCAGAGTCCCTCTAGAGGCTCTGATACCACTTGTAGGTCCAAAGTCTTGGATCTGTTTAGCCTTTTGTAAGACAATAGCTAACTTGAATAAATCCAAATCAACTATATGAGAGACAATAACTATGAATACTATGTGCTAATGCAGAATCTTAACACAAGTACTAAGAAGAACACAATGTAATACTTTGCTATTTGCTATTGATTTCTATTAGGGTTCTATTTCTCTATCTGCTAAAACATTATGCCGTAGGGTTCCTTTTATACACCAAGGAAACCCTAATGGGCTTTACAAACGTGTGAAAGGATAATGCATATCCTTTCCTAAGATATCTCTAAGATAACTATCCTGTTACCTAGACAGACTTAACTAGACAAGACCAGTACTAACTATAGTACTGCCAGACTTAACTTAGTACTAGCATACTTAACTATATCTACCAGACTTAACTCTATAACTACCAGACTTAAGTCTGTTTACAATAATTCCTAACAATGATGGATGTTTTTGTTTCAATGGAAAGTAATCTTGATGAAACTATCAAACAAAATGAGCTTTTAAAAGACCGACTCTTGGAAGTAACCTTAGCTGAATATGTTAAGAATCTTGTCATAAACTTTTTTCTGGAAATTGGAAATAAGAATTTAAAAGATGAAATTGAACGATTTTCAAAAGAGTCAAAAGATATTTCAAATGAGAGTAAAACTGATGATATGTTTTGAAATGATGCATTTGATGTCACACGAGAATTGTCAAAAAGAATTATTGACTTGGAAAAAGACTTGTCAAAATTAGAGGCACGAAGCATTGCTTTTTAAATCGCACTTCAGCACAAGTCTCAAGAAAATAATTCTTTGAAAAAATTGCAAAAAGAAAATGAGAATTTTTGGCATCTTTACAAATCGAGAATGCTCATTTGAAACAAACTTATAAAGATTTGTTTGAGTCAGTCTAAAGGACAAGGGTTGAGACTGATCAATGTGATGAAGTCAAAGTTAAGGTCAATTTTGATGAGATTGAAACTAAAAACATTAAGTTAGAACATCGAGTGGCTTCATTGCTTAAAAAGAATGAACACTTGAAGTTGGTTTACAAGAATTTTTTTGATTCAATCAAAAAGCCACAAGTTCAAAAAGATAATTTGACATCAACATTGTCTGAATTCGCGATTAATCACATTTTGGGGAAAAATGATTCTTGATGACATCAAATAACGTCACATTCATACAATCATTTATCCTGAATATACTAACCACTTTTGTATAATTATTGCAAGAATATGTACTTAAATGCTTAAAATTTTTATTTGCTGTAATTGAGGAGTGATTTGTGAAGGCATGCTAAAAGACGCATATTTTAGAGCTAAAATGAAGACATTTGAAGATTACTCATTTCTGACCAATACGTCGTATCCAGGAAAAGAGATAATGTGTATCAGCGCCAATTCTTCACAAGAAAACGCGTATTACGCCGTATCCATGAAGATAACTACTTAGAGATACGAAGATATTATTATTTTGGAAATGTATATTGTATTGATTGTAAACTTTGCGTGCACTCCAAGGGATACACCCCAATACGCCATATTGGCCTAGCCCAATATGGCGTATCCAACATTTTTTAGAGGTTATAAATAGAAGACTCAAAAATGAGTTTTCAGTCTGCAAAATCATATTCTTCATACCATACACATAAAAGACGATTTTCTAAAGAGAAGAAGAGCAACAAAGGGCAAGCATCGATCACGATTCCATAGAAGACACCGTGTAATTTCCTTACTCTTGTAATCATTTAATTTTTTGTATCGTTTGGTAAAACGTTTAGTTTACCTTGGTTAATTGATCACGCTTGTATAATTACAATGGTTATTGACTAATACCCTTGGGTATTAGCCATCTTAATGAAGATTTAATGTTTGGTTTGTTTTAAAATCAATTTACTTAATTTATCATTGAATGTATAATTATGTTTATCATATGATACTCATTTACGTGTTTGAATATGCGACCTATCATTCAACTGGGTCTAGTTACGCCTAACAAGTGAGCTAGATACTAGGATAGCTCTCCATATCGTGTTTTATATTACTGGACCAATAGGATCACAAGTAACGTTCTATCTTTGTCTTTAAATTAAGAGCTTAGTTGGACTGGCAGGTGACCCGTAATGTTTCAATATGTATGTTCTTGATTAATTGATAAAGATTTGAATAGTGGACTACCAGTACATAAAATACCATCAAACAGTAAGTGGGTAAAGTCCCGATGGTCTAGGGTTTATCAAGATCACCATTGATATAATTCCTAGATAGATTATAATTAAACTAAAGGATGCTTTATGCGGATGCATTAATTGTGACAGGATTCAACGTGTCTAGGTATTAGGATGATGTCCCGCCTAAGTCTTAAGAATGATATGCCGCTTCGAGATAAGAAGTCATTGCACTAAATAAACAAACCAGCATTTAATCGGATTTAATATGGCTAATACATTTTTCTATTATTTGGCTTGTTCAGCTCTTTTATCTTCTGATTGTTTTCTTGAATGTTTATTGTGTTTAGAATTGATTATTGTCGCCATAAAACCTGTGCCAGTCTCTCAGGCTGAAAACCCCCCATATTCGTTAAAAGCGTATATAGCATAGGTTTAACAAGTAATTAGAATTAACTTAACTAGAGTAATTAAAATACTGATACATTATAAGATTACCAACCTCGCTCTTAGTGTTCGACACCCTACTTACCACAAAACTCTACCCGATCGGGTACACTTCCCGTTAAAGTGTTGTTTTAGGATAAGTCGGCTAGATATAAATTTAAAACTTGGTAATCAATAAATTGACCCTACACGATAGCACATCAAGTTTTTGGCGTTGCTGTCGGGGAGTGAAATAGTTTAACCTTTAATTGTATTAGTATTTCTAACCATTAGTTTAAAATAATTTAATTAGTGTAATTTAATTATGTTTGTATTTAATTGCATTGTGTGTTTAATTGTTTGTCTAAATTTCTACATTATTTAAGTCATTTGTAATATTCTGAGTCGAATACTGAATACGGCGTATTCAATTTATTGGATACGGCGTATAAATTTTTGTTAAACTAATACAGCGTATTCGACTCTATCATCAATACGGCGTATTCAGTTCACTGAATACGGCGTATTCAGTTCACTGAATATGGCGTATTAAGCTATTTGACCATTTTCTTTTCTAGCTATTTTATTATAGGTTAAAATGGATGACCCCAACATTACTATAGAAGAGTATATCAGGCTTGAGGAAGAAAAAGTTTGTAGGCGTGGTAAGGTGTATAACTGGGAAACTGCTACGTATGGTAAGATCTGGTATGATGAAGACGTTCACGATCACAGATTTGTTGAAACTGAATTCCCAGCTGTAGTCTTTAATGACGCGTTAACATCTGAAGTAATGCCCTCCTGTGAACCCACAATAAGTCCTCTTAACGACAATGAAATTGACTTTAGAATATCGTTTGACGAATCTGATGATGAAGATTACACGGTAATTTATGACGAAAATTCACTTTCTTATAAAATAATTTCTATCAACAAAACGGATTCTAAAAATGATAATAAAGTCAATATGCCTTCGTTTCTGTCACCCGAGCCTGAGGTGAGTTATTCTAATGATTTAGACTACTTTAAATATTTTGAGAATGAATTTCCAGCCATTATTTACAATGATGCTCTAACGTCTAAATTAGATTTCTTAATTGAACCTAGTGTAAGTCCTCAACATATCAATGAATTTGATTTGAAATATGAAACATCATTGTCTGAATGTGATGAAAACATTTTATACTTTAACGATTTATTTTCTTTCAACGTAATTTATCCTGATGGCTTAAAATCGGACGAGGAAAATGATGATGATAAAATCGATATTAAATAGTATTTGGGGTGGAATGTAATAAATACTGATGATGGTGCCTATGCACAAAGGTCAAATAAGCTTTTGGAAACAAGTCATGATACATCTAATAAATTTTTCAAAACTAAAACTTTTATATAGGAATTAAATTTTAATATTGTTGTATATTGGTTATCACAATACAAGCATAGGAATGATGGGTTGGCTGAATTTCTAGAGAGAGAAAGTGACTAGTCTAGTGAGAGAAACACCTTATAGTGTGTGTTTGATAAATTGAACAACCAACCCCTTCCCATGGCTGGAAAGGGGTATAAATACATGTGTTTAGATGCCCTAATAGGCTATGGTATGGGCTTACAAGTGGGTAAAAGACCCGGCCCAATACCATGAGTCATATGCTTACGATTAAACTACGAGCTATGCTATTCTAGACAATACACGGGGTGACCGAGTCTTTTTCTTAAACCTAACAATCTCCCCCTAAGGGAGGTCACCCCTGAAAATACAATTTGAATTCTAGCATTCTAAGTCTTGACCTTCTGGCTTTAGCTCGTAGTCTTTGATTCTTCATTCTTTGAGTTCTTTGTACATTATGTAGTGATCCTTGAGCTTTGTTCCTTAGACTTGTATGATCTTTGAGCATTCTTTGAGATCATCATCCACTGTAAATCTCTTGATCATCCTTGATGAGGAATATTGCCTTCATGTGATGTTGTGACCTTCGGACCTGCATGCTCACACTTTTCTTGATCATGATATTACTTCTCAGAGTTGCGGAAGCTGTGTTGTAGGTCTTTCAGTTGTCATGATGTCATTAATTAGAAACATTAAGTGTGAGCGTGGGGTTGTGAATTGACTCCACTAGAACGAGGTATCTCCATCTCCATCTTTGCTTGACCCTGAAATAAAACAATTAACAATAAAGCTTGTGGGCGAACATGGCTTTGTCATTCGCCCGAGTCTGGTTGGAGTAACCTCTGGATCCGTGAGGACCGACCTGTGATCAGGTAGATTCATCTTAAGAAGAATCTCCTTGACAGGATTTCCAGTATAAGTATCGGATCATCTAATGTGCAACCATCAGACGTCCCATACTTGCATGTTCTCTGTATCGGAATGTCTCAAAGCAGACAGCACGATAAGAGTGAATCGGTTAGTTACTATCTTACCGATTAAAGATACAAAATGATTTGAAAATCAATCAACGTGTCACTTGAGAAAGTGTTTTTGTGACACATCGATATTGTTTTATAGCACAAAATCAAATTTCATCAGAAACACGTTTGTTTTGAAAGATATACACAGTCAATGTGCTAGAAAATCAGTTGATGAGCACATCAAAAGGTTTTTCAAAAACTATCCGTCAATTTACTGACCGGAACAAGTTTGATTCATAAAGAATCGCACCATCATTGCTTTCCATTTGTCACAAGTTTAATCCATAGTGGATCTCATACGTCACCTACCAAGAGGTTGTTTGATGTTGGCTCTAGAAGGATTTCCATCTTCATTGCGAATACTTTCGTATCACTCGGATGTTCTGGCAGTATCACAAGGATAATGCGTAGGACTCTTAAGATAATCCTTTTTTTCACAGTGTGTGAAAGACAAGTATATTGGAATAGTGTCCTAACGAGATTTATTGATGATCTCTAGGCTCTAGACTCAATACTGTGTTCTGATTTAAGTGAGCGGAGGCTGGAACAAACTGCCACCTTTTCAATACCGACTAACTCGGAGTGAGAGAGTTAGTAGATTACGTGTTAAGTCTCTATGGCAATTGAAATAGAAATCTTTTGAGAGATTCTGAGTGGCTAGGGAGGGTTGTACAGCGTATCACTGGGTCCATGCTACTTTTCTTCCATGTCAGCAATCAACCATGTGATTCTGACAGCATATGTATTGACCCGGTTTCTGCCTAATGTTAAAGGAGGGCTGCTTTCTTTTCACCCTTTATCTTAACATTTCTTTTTCATTCTTCAACCCCTTCAGTGCTTACCGAGACTTCATTACTAGTGCCTTGTTGGGTATGTTCCAGTACTAGCTCCATCTCAGTCCGCACTATTCCCTTATTTACATTACTCCTTTTGTAATCATACCTAAGGACTTCTACACTAACTAGTGAATTGTCCCTGGGTAGATCCCTCTGGCTCTGGCGGGATCGTGGGAACTCATACCTAACCTTACCATCCTTATAACTCTGATAAAGTAATTACAGGGTCGGTCTTTGGTATTTCCACAGTTGTCTTCGCCATAAAACCATTTGAAAATCAATCAAGGTACGGGCGATGTAAACATCAAAGCATTAGTACCTTGATTGTTTTGATTCATGAAACTGCTCCCCCTCAACATGTGCGTCGATATTCGAAATTGTTTGGCACATGGAGGGAGGAGAACCTGCTTGAGTCTTAATAGATCACATTTTATCAGATTTAATATTTAAATCACATTCTCTCCCCTGATCAAAAATTTCAAACCTTTTGAGATTTAGGATCTCAATTGATTTAAATATGTTAGAAAATTTGGGAGAAAATGTGGTCTGATTAAATACACACCGATATTGGAACATATTAATGCTCCCCCTCAAATTACTGAGGGAATCTGTTAGTGTCAGGTATAAGAATTTTGAAGGATTTTGAGTTTAACGAAAAACTCATGAAAAATTTATACACTGACACATAACACCTAAAGATACACTACTTAATAATGTACAAGATTACAATATATACCACACAAGAAGTACGAGAAGCTACAGAGAAGATGTCATCATTCGGTTCTCCGTAGAAGTCTGTAGTCTCCTTCGCGTATTCTTCCACCAACAAAGCTTTCCAAGTTCCGGAAGATTCTCCTGAGCTTTAGCCGCTTTTGAATGGCAAACATGAACTGCTTGCACTTGATCACATCATTCGTGGTCCAGAACCTGGTATTCAGCGCCGGATTGTTCTTGTTAACCTTGAATTCCTTTACCCGATAGTCCAAAGCTTCATCTATTTGTTGTAGAGTCCCGTCACTGAACTTGTGGATTTCGTTGAAGCGCATGAGCATCTGCATACCATACTTGTCTCTGAAGTTTGATAGCTTCAATGCTTTTTGGTAGGCCTTAGCCTGATATCTACACACATGCAAACACGAATAAAAGGTCGGTCCTACTGCTGTAATTTACATTAGGAGCCAACCATTCCTCTAAATTGGAAGTTTGGGTTTAACTGAATCCCCATGAGAATCCTCGTCCAGTTTCAATCAATCCACCATTGGGTGTATCGACATGTCAGCGAGATCCATTCCAAAATTTCTGTTAATGATTCGAGAGGCATATTTCGCATGGTAATAAAGAGCCTCCGTTACTTTGAGACGTGTAGTCCCAAAGAAAATATAATTGTCCCCCAATCGACATCTGAAATTTGGAGCTCATCTCTTTTGAAAAAAGTTGTATACACGCATTATGATATGTAGAGGCAAAAATGATGTCATCTACGTATATTTGAACAAGTAGAATATGTTTGCCTGATTTGCGTGTGAATACGTTGGATCTTACTACACCCTTTAATAAATATTGTATAGCCAACAGGGACTTTGAGAGTGGTCATAAGATCACTCCCTTGGGCATGCTTTAGGCCCATAAAGAGCTTTCTTCAGACGAAAGAACTGATTATTGGTTCTCCTGGTCATCAAATCCTTCAGGTTTGACTGACAAGAATTCTTCTTGAGAGATCACCATTCAAAAAGTGCCGAGGGATTGGGGAGTAGGGGCTAGGGGGCCGAGAGGGGCTGGTAGACGAATCAAGGTCTTGGTTGCCGCATTGGCAATGAATATTCTGATGGCCTCTATCACCATTCAGAAAAGCAGTTTTGACATCCATCTGGTAGATGATCATATTCTTGTATCAATAACCTCCTCTTGACGATATCCCTTTGCTACTAACCGAGCTTTGTCTTTCAGAACATCACCATACTCATCAAGCATGACTTTGTAAATCCACTTGAGACCAATAACCATTACATAGTCTGGGCGTGGTACCAGTTCCCATACTTTAAGTCGATCAAATTCGTGAATTTCGTCTTGCATAGCTTCAAACTAGCTATCTACATTCACGGCCATTTTGAAGTTCTTTGGTTCGACTTTTGACAGTACGGTATGGTAACAGCACCACAAAGCATCGGAAGCTAACTGTTTTCTGGTGGATACCGGATGAGAAGGATTACCAACGATATTATCAAGAGGGTGATCCTTGGTCTATTTTCTGAGATGATCCGGTGGTTGATTCACTTGGTTGGGTTCAGCTAAACTAACATCCCCTGATGTTGACTGTGCAAAACCAGGTTCTCCAGCAACAGGGTTAACTGAGGGATGAAGGTCAGCTTGAGTAATTGAGGTGTCTTCGATAGTTGGTCCAGCTGCAACACCTTGAGGAAAGACTGGAGGATGCACTTGTAAGGATGACAGTGAATGACTTGTAGAAGGTGCATCTTGAGCAATCGTTGTAGAAACAGATGTATTCGTAGAAACAATTGGCGCGTTAACAACAGTAGCCATAGGTACTGGTTCACTATCTGTAGATTGCTCAAAGTATTCATTGAACATCGGTTGGAATAAAATCTCCAGATCTTTATCTGTCGGTGGAATGTTTGTAGTTACATCTTGCATGTGCTCAGGGTTTGGTCCAGCAAGAGCCACATGACTTTGTTTAGAGTTTGAACCAACCTGGTATTCATCAAGTTCAATGGTTCATTCCTTCAGAGCCACTGTTTTTAGAAGCATCCTAACCTTGTTCGTCACCAACATTTAGAATTTCAGTATCAGTCTCACTGTTTATCTTTTCTGAATTACCACCAAATTCAGCATCTGCATGAGATAGAGTTTCACGAACTATCTTTGTGAATGTAGCATCCTTAGGATGTACAGAAGGTCCAGTAGTTTCATCCTGAGATGTTATAATCCACCTCTAGAATATGCATTAATCCATGGTACGTTGTTTCTTTAGCTTATGTAGTTCCAGAAGTGACTTTGCAACTTGTACATCTGTTGCACTGCCTTTTCCCTTAACGTCAACTACTGGGAGTTTTCTGGAGGTCTATGGAGCAGGTTCACGAATAGCCACTCTGTTAACATGTGCTTGACTATATGCCTGAGAAACTTCCAAGCACATTTGAGTACCTTGTTATAGATTGTACTCATAGTCATCCATATGAGGTTCATGAGCCGGTTGAACTTCATCTTCATCAACCAGTTTAAAGGAACTATTCTCCTTGTGAATGTTATGTTCGTTTTACCAGCTGGAGGTGACTCAAATGGGTGAGCTGAGTCTGCAGGAGTGACATTTAAGGCCTTCCGAAGAAGATCAACACTTAGAGTAAGCCAGTGCTCATTGACTTGAAAGCTATAAACCCCAGTCTTTACATCATGAGTCAGAGTATTCCAGAATAGCTGAATATAGATAGAAGGGACATTTGCTGATGTAGTGAATGCCCTAACAAAGTTTGTGTTCTGACGAATATCAACTGAAATGCGGAAGATAGGATTCTTTTGCAACTTCTGTAGATCCAAGAGAAGGTTTCCCTTTCTAATCTGTAACCACTCCGAGCAATGAAGGATCTGTTCATCTCTTCTTTTTCACATCTCTTTCACATTCGATCGTTTCATACACATTGAGAGACCAAGTTTAACCGTGTTGATCACATTAGATTCACTATTCTCCCCTTCAAAAATTGCATATGTGATTGCCATTTTTGATCTAGTGAATTAGAATACCAGCTGATCTACGTTGATCCACTTAACGACTGAACGAGCATGGAAAAAATATGAAACTTGTTGATGAGAATGATCAAGAACAAGAAGATTTCTCTTCTGTTGAAGATAAAGCGCACTGAAGCGTACACCTTTCTTCTCTTTAAGGAACGGGGCCTGAAGAGATGCCAGCAGACGCCTTTGTGACATTTGAGAAACGAGGTTTGAACTGATTTGTTTAAACGTCTTTTGACAATGAAGACCGAGGCTTGAACTGCTGTGATCAAGCATCTTAAGACATTGAGGAGCGAGGCCTGAACTGATTTGAGCAGACATCATTTGATGAAGAACGAGGCTTGAACTGTTTTGTCCAAACATCATTTTAGGCTCGGGTCCTGAACTGTTGTGTACAGGAGCCATTTCTTCCTCTAAATCGAGTTTTGAACAGCCTGAGTCCAGATACCAAAGGATGATCTGTACCACCTGCACTTGAAAACAGTCGAATTTGGAGGGTTTGGAATTTCGGATCCCCAATTTGTGTTGGGGTCCTGTTGGTTAGCTGACACAGTAGTACATGTCACAGGAAGCCTAGTTAAAGGGCACAGTTCTCCTAAGGCATATTTCTTTCCTGTGGGTCTCCATTGATAACCAACATTAGCAAATAGTTTACCCGTTGCTTTCTAAACCTGCTTGGTCTTGTTCAAACTGTTATCAGACAGTTTTCCTTTTGGTTGCCAAATCTGCTTGGTCTTGTTCAAACGGTTATCAGACAGTTTACCTTTTGGTTTCTAAATCTGCTTCCCTTTATTCAAGAAAATTTTAACAGTGGGGGTAGCATTCACAGAGCTCAAAATATTAACAACACACATTTCTTTGTATTGCTTCTAGGCTTTGATCCGCTTGCTTTAGTGGATAGGTTTACTCCTGTAGAATGTTTCACAATGGACATTAGTTTGTGGAACTTTTCTGGTTGCACTTCGAGTTTCTGGTGTGTTACTAGATGAAGTTCCTGGTTTATCATTAAAAGTTACTGCTGTTTCCTAGTTACAGGGGTAGGAGGGGCCTTTGTCTATCTCTTTCATTTGAAACTTTTTTGGCAAGTGCCAATTTCACATATTCTAGCAAATTCCTGAGATAGCTTAGTGTATTGACAGCATAGTTAAGTGCATTTCATGGTTTAACTACTCTAGGCTTCCTCTACTCTCCCTAACTGTTTCTACACTCTCATGAGATGGTTGTTTAGGTTAAAATGAGCACTCCTATCTGTTCTTAAAGGGATGCGGGATGGGTTTAACATCAATGGCATAATGCGCAGGCGCAGAACTTTTGTTTTGACAGAACTTTAGTGGCCAACTTTCAAATTGCCTTTCTAATTGAGCCTTTAGTTCCTCAATATGTGTTAAACTAGGATGATGTAGGTTCATTAGTGCTAGCACGCGTGATCTTAATTAGACTCAAATATTTTCCTTGTAATACTGCTTCACCTTCTATTTCTGCTCCTTAAAACGTTCATTTGTTCAAGAAAGACAGTGAATCGTTTAGCATTATAATGGTTCACAACTTCTGTCATTCATATTAGAGACTAGGAATTTCAAAGTCTCTAATCACGTTTTGTCTTTTACTTGAATCAGATTTTCTAGATTGTTAATCTTTGAAAAAATGAGTTTAAATTCAGGAAACACATCCTGAGAGTTTGGGATTTGTTATTGTCAAAACTTTCTTGTTGGTGTTGATACTTCAATTGCAAATTTAGGTATTCCCTTTCAAGTTTTGAAACATGTTTTATCTCATTTTGAACTTTAGACATCTCAGTTTCAAGATCTAGACAACGTGATTTTTCCACATCATACAATAGTTGATTCGACAAACAATTAGCAATCAGATTTATTTTCAATGAAGAAGGTTTTTCTTTACAATTCAGTTACATTGGCTTGTCTACTGTAATTCTGGTCCACTTCGTCATTCATTTTGTATCAAAAATTTCTTCCATTTACTTTAAAACTTCTTTAAAAGAGGGGTTGAACTCCTAAAGTGTTCTTTTAAGAGTTTTGAAAAATGGAATAACTTCAGTTGAGGAGGGTAAACATCTTTTTTTTTTGTTTTGCTCAAAAACCTTGTCCCTTTGTAACACCTGTTGGGGGTGTTTTTTTTTGCAATTTTTTTCAAATTCCGTAATTAGTTGTCCAGTGAGTAAATTAAAGATTAATTTCACTTGACTTTTAGTTGGAAGAACCCTAGGGACAAGCTTGACAGGAGTATTGGGTGGATACACTGTCAATGTGGTGAAGTGGTTTTTTGGAACTGAGGAACTCAGCCTTTTTCCTGTCATTATCATTATGACCAAATATCTGTTCTGGGGTCAGATTTCTTTGTGGAGCAAAGGTTGCAAGAAGGTTCTCTTTCGAGTAATCTGGGGGGCAATCCTAATTTTATTTTCCACACATAGAGGGCTTTGCATTTTCTCCATCATTCTTTTCCTAGTTATCTCAGCCATATCACGAGTGTCCTCTGAGTCATGCACAACAGGACGTGCATGATTGGACATGACTAATACATGACCATTATAGAGGGCTGGTTGAACTTGCTTTGCACGGGTGAGACATAAGGGATTTTTGTAGCCTATCGCTACCTTGTTCTTTTCATCATATAAAACGATTTGGTGTACATATCATAGTGAACCGTTTGTACTGATTTGATCTTGTTCTGTATATTCTATCTTCAACCTTTTCTTTTAGCCTTTTAATGTCTAAAAATCTTTAAGGAATTTGTCTTCTTTTGTTTAAAATCCTTTTTCAAATTAGATCGCTTTTTCCCCTACTATCTTTATGATGGTTAAGTGTGAACGAAGTTGCAATTGTGCAGAATGAAGTTCTGATTTTTAAAGAAGTTTCTTTTTCGATTTCGGTCAGAGATAATTTATTCTCATTTGTTCACTCAATCTTTCGTTCTCTATCAGTTTTAATTCAAAAACTTAGCCCGTTGTTCATACACCAGGACCAGTTCCTTAATATCTCGCAAGTTCAGAAGTCAAATGTGTCATTAAAACTACTTTAACCTGCTTATTTGTGACATACTTTGGACACCAGGTTAATGGCCTTTCTCGAGCAATTGACTTCTATGCATCATTTCTCGTAAGAAGATTATTATTTTTAACAACTTGTTCTTCGTTGTCTTCCACATACTGATCATCGGTATAATAATATTACTATCACTCGTAGAGTAGCATCAGAGGTCAACAACATAGTAGTGTTGTACATCGCTTTGCATCTCGTGTCTTCATGATAACAACCACCCATCATCCATATGTTCTACAAAGGTTAATGATCTTGTACCTCAAACGGAGTTTTCGAGTATTTGTTGTCCCGGCTTCATGTAGATTGGATTTTCAGATGAAGATTTGCCATGAACAAATGGGTCTTGTGTGGTGGGGAGTCTCTCAACTTCAGAGTCGAATGAATCGTATTGATTCAGCTTCAGATGACGTGGTCCACATTGAGTGCAAAATCATCCACTTCGTCATCAAATTGGTGACCTGTTCTCCTGCAAGATAAACAACAACTGCTTCTATCATCTAGTACAGCATCTATTTTCATGAGAAGTCATCAGCAGCATCTTGTCTTTGGAAGTAGTTGAATCCTGAGGACGCTTTGGTTGTGGAGCATTCTTGTGGCTATGTGCCGATTCCTTTGAGTTTGTCAGTTTTATTGCACTATGGGTTTAGCTTGACCAGGATTCATGGTTTCCCCAACTATGTTCATGTACCGGCCAACTTTCCAGCTAACATTTCTTCTTGTATTGGTCCTCTGAAATGGTTTCTTCCTTTGATTATTCACATGGTTTCTATCACGAACATCCTGAACAAAACAACTCTGTGTCATCTTGAACTGTAGCTTTGTTCCTTGCATTGAAGACGCCATTCTGAGGAGGCATTCAAAGTGTGTTGGTTAGGCTTTCAATCAATTATCCATTGAAGTGCTTCCTGTGTCCATTTGACCGTTATAACAAGTGATGTTGATTTTGAGAAATTGTGGAGATCAGATGTTGTGGTTGGATATTGCTGAACTGAAGGCATTAGACACTAGGTGCCAAAAGGTTTCAATTAGTTGGTTTGAATGAACCTTTACATCATCATTCTGTTCTTTATTAGCTGATGCACCTAATGTTGCTTTAAGTAAGCATACAACTGATCAAAGTTAGACTCTTTCAAACCTCTGTTGAGTTTTACTTTAGTTATGAATCTGCTCCATTCAGGTAACATGTTGTTCACAAATTTAGAGTTAAGCTGCATTCTGGACATGGTCATCTTGATGTTTCTCATGTCGTTAATGAGCTTCGAAAACCTAACATAGTAAACATGAATGGTCTCTCCTTTGATTTGACAGAAGCGTTCAAATTCATCATATAATTGTGATTCCCTTCATCCTTTGTTAACTCAGAACCCTTCCAGAATTTCTTCCAATTGACCCAAATGTCTTTGCGTCAGGATAAGGTTGGATGGAGTGTGTAGATGTCTTTTAGTATACTTGAAGTAAGATATTAGTTAGCACGAATGTAGATTTTATACCTTTCCTTTTCTTCAGCAGAAAGGTCTGTAAAGACTCTAGCACGTTCTGGACCTAGTTGAAGTGCACCCTCAGTTTCTTCAAATAGCATCTTTCAGCAGACGTTTGTTATGGATACGTTCCCATTTGAAATGGACCTTCAGTAATCGATTTCATAATGTTCTCTCTATTATCTTTTCCCAGACAATACAGACGAATGCGTTGTTGCCATGATTCAAAGTCTGTTCTATCAAGCATTGGTGGGCGGGTATCGGAACCGGCATACTGGATATCTTCTGACATATTAGACATCTTGATGTATTGGTTATAAATGCAATAACCGTCACGGATTTTACAGTCTAAGATATAAACGATAAGAAAGTTTTAGGGATTTTACAAATTCAATAGAAAAGCCGTAAATGAATAATGGTTGTGGTTATTTGGTTTGTTGATTTGTTTGAAGTTGGCGCGTTGGTTATGAATTTTTTTTTTACCCTAGTTACCAAAATCTAAATTTGGTGTAAAAATAAGTAAAAGCTAAAGAAAAAATATATTTTCTTAATTTTTCTCGCCAATATAAGTGTCGCTAAAAGGTGTCGTGCCGAAATAATTTTTACCCTATTACCAAAATTTGAATTTGATGTAAAAATAAGTTAAAAAGGCTATAGAAAAAAGATTACAAATTACTTAATTTTTTCGCCAAAAAGTGTCGCTAAAAGGGGTGTCGTCTGGATACTTTTTTTTAATCAAACCGCTGCGTATGGGATATTAAGCAAACCGCCGCCTAAGATAACACAAACCGCCACCAAACTTTTGCAAACGCTTGGCAGAATAAGTGTGACCAAAAGCCGCCTAAAAATTGAACAACTGCGTTTATATCAAAGTAACTCGCCTGCCTTGCTCAACTCGCCGTGATTTAATGTAACTCGCCGTCTGTTTGATAACTCGCCGTGTAAAGTAACTCGCTGCCTTATTTGTTTATTCAACTCGCCGTGAGCAACTCGCTGCCTATAATCTTAGCAACTCGCTGTGTGTTTTAGCAACTCGCCGTACCTTTTACCAACTCGCCGGCTATTATTTTCAAGCCAACTCGCCACTATCCTGTGTAAACCGCCGCGAACAAGCAACTCGCCACCAAATTTAAACAAACCGCCGCGAAATAATTATTTAAAATTAAGCAACTCGCCTCTTGACTTTTGGCAACTCGTCTTTGACTTTTTCATAAAATTTATCGGATCTTGTCCCTACCTTTTGTCAAACCGCGGCTAAGAAAATGATATTTTACCAACTTCCACGAAGACACTTGAACGAATTAAGCAATATCAAGCCATATTTCATTTTTACACGAATCAAAGCTTTAACATGTAATCCTAAGAGGTGTATGAAGATTATACCTTCCAATAATGTTATTCTTCGTGGATCATAAAAAACGAAGCTACCTCCACGAAGAACATCAACTTAATAACCTTATAAATCGAAATAGGAGCTTGGTTACCACTTGATGAAAATTGTTACAATCTAACCTTTTGATGTGTAGAAACAAGAGAGATCAAGATTAACAAACAAATAAGCAAACAAAAAATGAGCCGGTGGCTTTTTGTTTACTTCACAAATAAGACACGTTATTTAAGCTTATCAACCTAGGTATCTGTTAGGATCACATAAATGGACTCCAAACAAGAAGCTTTCGGTCACTCGAAGTTACATGACAAAAGTCTAGCTCGAAAGGATTGTTATTTAATGTTTATTATGTATAAGGGCCAAGATGTAAAAAGCCCAAAAAGAAAGCCCTCAAAGGCAAATCCTTATTAGTATAAATACACCTAGTTTAGTCAAAATTAGGTTAGCTACTTCATTATTAATTTTCATTGTTTAGGGGTTTGTAGCAAAAAGCCCATCAAAAGCCTTGAATGGGGATAACCTTGTAAGTATAAATACACCTAGTTTAGTCAAAAATTAGGTTAGCAACTAGATAATATTCTTTTAGAGTTTGTAGCAACTCTTAATTTTCTTTCAATCATCAAAGTTCTTAATGTTATGCATCTTGATTCTACACTTCTTTGTTAAGGATTCGTATGAATGATCATGGAACCTACAATTGGTATCAAGATCCTACAAGATTGATGTATTGATTTGGTTTTGTATTTTATTTTTTTTTGTTGTTATTGATTTCGAAAAAAAAGGTTTAGATTGTTTTTTTATTTGTTTGTTTTGATTCTTGATTCATAGATGGTTTATGTTTAATCTAATATCACTCAAACCATCTTGTTAGCAATCAACGATCTCGTGTTCTTCCTTTGTTCTTGTTGTTGTGGTTCGAAAAGTTGAGAAAAAGTGGGGTTCGAACGAGTTTTTGTGTTAACGGGATCGAACGAGAGGAAATCTAAGTTGATCGAACGAGTGGAAGGTTTTTTTTAAGGATGCGAATCTACGGATGCGAACAAGGACATTTTTTCGAAACGATTGAAGCATAGGATTCGAACGGTGTATTTTTTCTTCACGAATTCGAAACAATCGAACTAAGTTGATCGAACTAGCGGAGGACCGAACGAGCAATTTTTTTTTGGACCGAACGAATTTTTTTTTGAAAACTTGTGTGACGAAAAGGGTTTCAGTAAAACGGCCATAACTTTTGATCCGTAAGTCCGTTTTAGGCCCGTGACCTCTCAAATCGAAGAGAAAAACGAGACGGATCACGCTGTAACCATCCTTTAGCTGGTTAAGGATTTTTCGAAGGCCAAAAACATCGTTTTCTATGATTTATTGACGTTTTTCAGTTTTCAAGGACCGAACTAGTTAACTCTAGTGTGAACCGATCAAGCTATCCCTCTTAAACAGAACAAAATAATCAAACAACAACAAAATCATAAACTCAAACTCAAATCAAACAATTCATCAATCACTTCCGATCAGATCATTACTAAACAAACTTAGTCAATGGCAACCAATGAAGAAACAAATGCTGCAGGTACCGATACTCGTCCACCTATGTTGGTTGAAAGTGACTACGATTCTTGGAAGATTCGTATACACAGGTACATTCGAGGCAAACCCAATGGCAAGCTGATATGGAAATCTATCCAGAATGGACCTACACCTCACCCTATGATCACTGATCCTCCACCTACTGATTCTGCTGCTGTACCTGCACCGAGGGAGAAACTTGATTCTGAATTCAGTGAAGAGGAAAACAAACTTGAGATGGCTGATACTCAAGCTGAAATCATTCTTAGTCAAGGTCTTCCTAGACACATCTTCAACAACCTCAATCAAACAAGCACTGCAAAGGAGATTTGGGATAATGTGGAGATGCTTGATTCGTCAAATAGTATACATGTAAAATAACACAAATGCAAATCTCAACCAAATGCCCTTAACCAAGGCAAAAGGTCAAAATCTACACAAAGAGATTA
>BQNB010097266.1:0-25427 GCA_026074375.1 Tanacetum coccineum | reverse complement strand
CAGCATGTGTATCTTTCCCGGATCTGCTGCTTGAAACATGCCTTTCTGATTATGTCTCATTGCTTTCCGTAACAACCAAACCAGTATCTAATGCTTTACTCGAATCAACATTTCCCTCTTTTGACTGCATCATTCTGTCATTCAACCTTCTGTCATAATATCGTTTATGCTTTGCTCTTTCCTAAATTAACTCCCGAAGAGATTCCATGTGCTGGATCAATTTATCATGGAATAATGGAACATCGGTCTTTGTATATGCAATAAAGTACTTGCGTATCATGAGACCTTCATCATTATCGAACGAGAATCGTGAATAGAGGAATGTTTGAAATTGTTGCAAGAGTACTCTAAATGCACTAAAGGATTCAAGTTCTTGAAATTTTTCTTTAAAAAGATGTTTTTCTAGTTGATCCAAGTTTAGTAACATTGTTCTTGTGAAATTCTGAACATCTTGCTCAAAGAGTGTTGCAAATGCCCGTTCGAATCCTCCCCTGATGCAAGTTCCTTTTGAGTCGTTGTTTGAAAGATCTTTGAGGTGTGAATGCAGAAGTTGAAAAGATACCATGCAACTTTCCTTTGGATTCTCTTGCATTTGTTTCAGCTGATGCAGCTCTCTCTCTTGAGAATTAAAATTCAAAGATTCCATTAAAATTCGATGTATGAAAAAGTTTACTTTGTGATCGAGCGGTGATTGAAAGTAATTGTGTTGTTATGAGTTGTCTTTTATTTGTTTTATGTCTTGAAACTTATACGGGATTTTATAATTCTTGACAAAACCGAGAAAACAAGTTAATGTTTCACAGGATTTATAAGTCAAAGAAATAAACCGTATAATTTATGTTAACAAATTTGTGTGTTTTAACTTTAGTCCAAGTGAAGTTTTAAATTTGGTTTTCAAAGGAAAACTGCTATTCCAGTTGACCTTGGAAAACTGCTATTCCGGTTGACCTTAGAAAACTGCTATTCCTGTGAACAAAGAAAACTGCTATTCCAGTGAACAAAGGAAGCTGCTATTCCGATGAACAAAGAAAACAGCTATTCTGGTGAACAAAGGAAACTGCTATTCCGGTGAACAAAGGAAATTGCTATTCCGGTGAACAAAGAAAACTGTTATTCCAGTGAACAAAGGAAACTGCTATTCCGGTAAACAAAGGAAACTGCTATTCCGGTCTTAACTATGAACCGCGTATCTGGTCATAACCAAAAACTGCGTATCCGGTCATAACCAAAATCTACGTATCTGGTCAAAACAAAAAATTGCTATTCCGGTGAGGTCTTGAAACTGTTATTCCTGTGACTATTCCGGTGACTACTAGTACGAAAGACACAAGTTTAAAAACACAAAAAGACACATTTTTTGATAGTTTTTCCTAAATTTTCTTGTACAACTAGTATTACTAAACCTATAGGTACCTTAAAAAATATAAACTTTATGCTTTTAAGCCAAAAATTTCAAAATCAAGATTTGTACTTTATAGGGTTTTTCGAAAACTAATGTTGTAAAAACTAAGTTTTTCTTTGATCCAAAACTAATACACCTATATCCAAGGATACTAGATCAAATTTACATAAGTAAATGATCTTTTAGTGTATTAAGGAGCTTTGGAAATAAAAAAAACATGTAGAAAGGTTCGATTTGAGAAATGACGAGCTAAAACAAAAGAAAACAACACAAAAACTAAACAAGTTCACTCCATGGCTCTTGATAACAATTGAAGAATACTAATAATCTTTAATATCAAACAAGAACTAGAGAGAGAAAGTGGGAAGGATGTATTTTCTAGTGAGAGAAAGTAAAAGAGAGAAATGAATAACTATGTGAAAAATTATACAACCAACCACCCTTTCCATGGCATGGAAAGGGTATAAATACCTACTATTTGGACGTGGGCTTGGGCCTTCATGGGTTTGTCCATGGGATTTTAGCTAACTTCCTAAGTAAGTTTCCAAATATTAACTTAACGATCTAACTACCGTTATCTATGGAAGTGACCGACACTTTTGTGTTCCTAACAGGGCAGTTAACAAGGGAATGCATGATGGTTTAGTAGCTGGCATCGAGCATGGGAAAGCTGGAAGGGCTCTTAGTGATGTGGCTGCCTACACCTTTCTGCGGATGCGGATTATGTTGCTGCAGTCAGTGCTCTTCGCGATGTGGATTTTTCTTTGCTGACTTTGTTGGCGTCCCAGAAGGATGCCAGTATTGCTGACATAATGGATTCTCTTCGTTTGGAGGGTCCGGACACTGGCGAGTTACAGCCCTCCTACGAACAACTTATGCTTCCGATTCATAGGACGAAAGACAATGTGGTTCTTGGGGAAAATTCTCTATCTTTTTACTTGGAAGTTATTCATAACCGCATTCAGAGGATCATGGGAGACGTGGAGGCACGACGTTTATCTCTTTCTGACGCTATGGTTCCACTCATAGAACCTTTGTCTTCTAAAAATTTACTTGGTGAAGCTAGTACTTCCGGGGTCCTTGTTACTGCCGATGTTGTTACTACCTTATCTACTACCTTTGCATAATCTGTGTCAGTTTCAGTTCCTCTGCTATCAGTAGCGGACTATGAGGTTGTCCATGTTGGGCCACAGGTTGAAGATCCTTCCTCCGGCGGAATTGTATTTGAGAAAGAAGAGCTGGAAACTTCTCCTGAATCTGCTATGGGTAGTAAAACCTCCCGCTATGGCAGTGCTTCCTATCGTTAGTTGTACCTAGACTTTTATCCCTTTTTGTACTTTATAGTTCTTACCGCGGCCATATGTGGCCTTTTTGTTGCGGTTAACTGTACTTTAACAATCATGGTCGTGATGTAACATAATAATTTTATTTTCTGTTAACATGTTTTTGCTGCTATCTTTTAGTATCACTGTTATACGTTCGTAATGATAGTCTTAGTTGAATATTTGTGGGTTATTCTCTCGGTACTGAGCTTGCAAACCTCTTATGTACATGAGTTAATTGTTAGGCTGCTCATCCTTGTATTATGCGGAATAATAATTTATGTTTATGGGGTCATGCCCCTTTGCGTGCGCGTCTTACCAATCACATAACATATAAATAATTTTGGAAATTAAAATATAAAGTTTTAAATAACTTGTGAAGGTAGGTAGGCTTCACATTTCATTCATTAAATAAAAGACATTACATGATAAAAAAAAGAAATTCAAATAATGCCCCTTCTGCTGTAAAGCTCGCATGGGAAGGGAGCTTACATTTCATGGATGTAACATCTTTTAAGGTTACAGACGTTCCAAGTTCGTGGAAGGAGCTTTCCCTTTCGGTACCTAAGCTTGTACGATCTGTTGCCTAGTGCTTTTGTTACTTCATATGGTCCTTCCCACTTGGGGCTAAGCTTCCCGCTCTCTTTTGCATGGCTGGCCTCATTGCTCCTGTATACGAGATCTCCAGGTTTGAAGCTTGTGTTGCGGATTTTAGAGTTGTAATATTTTTCCATTTTTGCCTTGCTCTTTACTTCGCGTATTGCTGCTTGCTTTCTTCTTTCTTCCAAAAGGCCAAGGTTGATTTCCAAGGCTTCATCATTCTGCACTATGTCTACTTTCGCTGTCCTTATGGTAGGCATGCCAATTTCAGCTGGGATTACTACTTCTATTCCATACGTGAGTGAGAACGGCGTATCTTCATTACTTGACTTGATCATGGTGCGGTGTGCCCATAGGACATATGGAATTTCTTCAATCCAATCCTTGCTCCTTTCATCCAGTCGTGCCTTTATTCTGTCTCCTAAACTTCTGTTTGCTCTTTCTACTAAGCCATTGGCTTGTGGATGCTTGACAGAAGCAAAGCATTAGTGGATGCATAACTTTTCGCATCAGTATTTGAATGGGTTGTCTCAGAATTACTTTCCGTTGTCAGATATTATTTCCCCCGGAAGACCGAACCTGCAGACTATGTTGTCCCACACGAATTTTTTGACCTGATTACCTGTTATTGTTGCGACAGGCTTTGCTTCAATCCATTTCGTAAAGTAGTCCATTGCCACTATTAGGATTTTGACTTTTCCTGGTCCCTCCGGAAAGGGTGCGGCTATTTCTATTCCCTATTTGTAAAATGGCCACGAGGACATAATGGGAGTCAATTTTTGCTGCGTGTTTCTTGGCACGGGGTGGTGAACCTGGCAGTCTTGACATGCCCTTATCAATTTTCTTGCATCCGCGTGCTTCGTTGGCTAGTAGTATCCTGTCCGTATGGCCTTTGCTACCACATACCTTGTTCCGGCATGCATGCTGCAAGATCCCTCATGAATTTCTCTTAATACATAATTTGCTTGCAATGGCCCTACACATCGTAACCATGGTCCAAAATAGGATTTCTTGTATAGGACCCCGTTGATTACAGCGTACCTTTCTGACTTGCGTCGTACAGCTATTGCCATTTCTTTTTCCGCGGGGAGTGTTTCTTCCGTGAGGTAATTATAGATTGGGGTCATCCATGTTGTTAGTGCAAATATTACGATATTTAATCTATACGATCTCTTTATGTTTTGGTAATGACAAACATGTGACTTGTAATACGTAACGTAAAGTGCGCAAGTTACTCATAATCACAAATCATCAATGCATACATGCATCAACAACACTCGATGTCTTAAGTCTGCATCAACACCGAAATTTGTTTGCACCCGACGTAAATCACATAAGGTATGTACAAACAAAATAAACTTGTAGGATGATCAAAGAAAAATATTTTTTTCTTAACCATTACATTTCTACAAAAGTATTTTTTACAAAAATAAATAAACACAAAATATTTTTTAATAAAAGAAATGTTTTATTTAAATATAAAATTTGAAATCTGGTTTTCCCCCCAAAATAGAAGCTTCTATACCAGATACAACCTCCTCACAAAAAGACAAAAAAGAGAGCGGAGTCTAGGCGGCGGCCCCCTTATATATAAGGGACCGCCAGGACCACCGTTGCCAGACTGTCAGCTTTCAGCTCCTATAAATAGTGGGTCATCTCCAACTGATTTCATAACCCTTTTGCATGATTTTCTTTAAGTTCTTTCTCTCTCTAGATCTCACTAAATCTCCTTAAATCTTTGATTATTCAACTTGGTTAATCTTATTTAAATGTGATCAAATCTTCTATCATTTCCTCCTTTCCTCAAGTGCAAGAGAAGAACTTTGGTCATCTTCAAGATCCGAAGTTATGTAGTCTAGTTAGTCCATTTGTAACATTTGTTACATATAGATCGAGTCCATATCTTCTAATCTTTAGTAGTGTGTAGATCCGAATGGTGTGTATATTCGGAAGGGTTGATTATGGGTTGGTTAGTATTTTAGGCCTTAAAATACATTGGTGAAGTGGTAGATTGGTTCTAGCTAAGATTAGGACTCGACATCTAGCTTAGTGTCGGAAAATAATGTAAGCGACACGGTTTATGTGTTTAGGCCATAAAACACAAGGTTTGTTATGTTGGGCCATAAAACATAACGGGTTTGGTTGTACCCGAAGAAGAACTCGACATCTAGCTTAGTGTCGGAAAATAATGTAAGCATTGGTATAAGGTTTTCTCCGCCGAAAGGGAGCTTGTTGATTAGTGAAGTAACTCTCGAGTTGGATACTCGAGGAGTGGAGTAGGGCGAAGAGGAGCTTCGTGACCGAACCACTATAAATCATCGTGTCGGTTTGCATTTTCTTTTACCTTTCTCTTTACTTATGTCTTTACATTTATCGCTTTACTTTTACACTTGCATTGTGATTATGATTGTGTGCATTGTTGTGTATGTTGTGTTAGTCATGGTTTTGTAGCTCTTTGTAGTAAACATTGTGAGTGTGGATATATTGGTAGAATATGCGCTAGTTATTTTAAATCCATTATCAACACTTCTCATTTTGCGTCAAACTTGATTGGTGATTTGATACAAAAGATCGATTCTGAAAACCTCTTCTGGAGGCAGTCCCTTTAAATAGGGCGGCCCCCTGATGTACTAGGCGGCCCTCATATATTTATGGGACCGCCGATAGTGAGTCTTGTAAAAATTGATATAAAAGATTTAAAGTTTTTAAAAGGAAACGTATTCACCCCCCTTCTATGGTTTCCATAATTGGTATCAGAGCGAGGTCACTCTAATTTTCAAAACAAATGGTTTTTAAAATAGAGTACGATTCATGTATCAAATTACGCATGAAGGAGGATTAAATATGAAAAGTGTTTTGTTGTTTAATTCATACTAGTATTGTTATTAAATATACTTCGTATACTAGCTTGAAGGAAAATTTTCTCAAAAGAACTTGGAAGTGCCAACTTATGTTTGTCTAAGTCGTAAGAGTAGAAATGATGTCTAAAGCACGAAATTTGTGTGTATCTTTCAAATTGTGTGGGAATAACTTTTTAAAGTCCTATGTTCTACAGTTAAGTCACAAAATGATTTTAAACAAAAAACGTGTTTTGAGGTCTCTGGTGGCGATCCCATAAATGTTAGGGCGGCCCCCAAACATATCTGGGGCCGTCACCTTTATGGGGGCCGCCTGTCTGTTTCGTCAGTTTTTGGAAAACTTTGAAAAATCATATAAAATCAACCGTAAGTCCGTAGAAGTTCTGACACCCGCCATTTCGAAGATAATTGAGTCTAGTTTTATTTAAAAATAATTCCAAGTCTTTATTCTAAACTTAAGCCAGTCAGAAATACAAAATACTACATAGTGGTCAAAACTATATGTTTCGGTTTGACATAAAACTTGTAGTTTACCTTTTCTTTCAATTCGAGCATTTCTAGTCAACTTATCTTTGAAAACATTAATCTTGATTAATTTTTAAAATAGGGAGGAACTATTTTTATTTTCAAATAAAATCATGCTATGTATACATCGTTTATTCTAATAACAAAAGACGACAGAATACTTTATGTGTATGCTTGATGATTATGTGTGTTTAACTATTTTGTTTTCAACTTGGTTATAGATTATTAAATAAGTATCATTACTATTTGTAATTTGAGTAATTATATAATCTAAACACTTTGTTCCATGTATTGATTATTTGTATGTTACTAGTTTTACGTATTATGCCTATAGGAATTACGTTAGATTTCTTGCTCGTTAAGTTTGCAAAAATTGTTTGTGCATTGATATAGGCATAGATCACTATATTTACAGTGTTACATAAAAATCTTGTAGATTATTTTGAGTGTACTAACCCATTAGAAAAAAGAGTTAAATAGTTGTCAAGGTGTGAAAAATCTTATCCTAAAGATCATATTGTTATAATCCGACACTAAAATATTTCCATCAAGTTAGAATTTTGTAATAGATAGTTATACTAGTAGGTATGTAGTTCCCACTGGTAGAGTAAAAGTTCCTGTTGGTAGGTATGTAGTTCCTACTGGTAAGGATAATGTTATAGTATGCTTACTACGAGTTGATAGTATAGTTAGTTAGTGATAGGGATATGCATGAGATATCCTAGGAAGTGATAACACTTATCACTTTAGCTTTTAGCGAGTCTTAAGGAAATAAGTAGTTAGAGTTTCATGGCTATTTAAGAAACCTACGGCCTTGGATAAAAGGGGTGATTGAATCAATCAGAGAAAAACACTTTTATTATTAATAGAAAAGATCCATAGAGGATCATTTTTTTAGTAATTCTTTAACTCTGTTGTTTATATTCCGCGTAAACAATAGTTTCATTTGTTAGAGTCTCTCTTAGTAGAAAAACTTGCTTGTGATTACATAAGTGCTCTACAACCTTAACAGGCTTGAAGATCTATCTAGGGCTGGACCTACAAACACATTAACTCTATTCCAACAAGATGTCTAAATCTTTTCATCGTCTTGCTTTGTTTGACCTTGGGTTGGTTAAACAAAAGAAAATATCATATTAATACATTAGTATTTAAGTAAAATAAATTGTATTTTTTTAAAACCTTGCTTATGCTTGCATTGTTCTAACACACATACGCATAATTATATTCTTTTTATAAACATATAGTATTTTACAAAAGATGTGTGTTGTATTAAAATGGTTAGAAAAATCATTCATACACTAATAAAATGTCAAAACTATGCATACTATGTATAACAACAAATAGTTTTTCACACAAGCAACACATATGACAATCCAAAAGTAAGAAATTAACTTGTCATTATTCATCAACCTCACACTTACAACTAATCTTAGGATTATTGGAACACACTATGAAAATCTTTATTTGTCTTCTTTTAAAAGAGTGTTCGTGAGGGTCAAGAAAGATTTTGAATATATATCAACTCATTATTCAAACTATGATTGATATTATTATCGAATCTAATTGACAAGTTTTCGAGTATGGACAAGAAATCGGATTTTTATTTGTCTAGCTTTAAGATTATATCAAAATATAACAAGAGATATTATCTTAAACCTACATACTCAATCACACTTGATTGATATGAAAATAACGACATACCTTTCCAAGATGATAAGAATATGCATCAGATCATAACTCACACGTGTGTAGATGATGTCATATTGAGTCTGCTTGTCCAAAAGTTCTGTTCCAAATATTTGGAATATTTGCATAAATTACACTATGAGTAGGTTGGGACGACATTGAATATTTCATCCGAATAACTCAAGTAATTTCCTTGACTAATGCAAATTGGTAAAGTCGTTGTTTCCAAAAAGCCAAACATGAGCAAATGCAAAACATATGTAACTTTGCTCAAACAAATTAAAATCACAACTCAAAACTCAAACTATCTTCTTATCAAAACTCTCTCATTATCTTTACATATTAAGAAATAATTATTTCTTCCTCACCAAATAAGAACCCTTTAACCATCTAAGGTTAGGATTAGGAAGAATTGAACATATTCCACAAACCATTATCGTGCTTTCTTTTAATAAGTGATCGTAAGAAGTTTTATTGAATTGAAGTTGATTATTATTCAAAGATAATCAATCTATCATTCAATCTATTACAAATTTGGAATATGAACATGAAATCGAGATATGGATTTATCTAGATACATAAATATCAATCAAATGACATACGATATTTTTACAAGTCTACATTGTTTAACCATCCTGGTTTATTAAATAAAATTCACGGAATAGTGATTGTTAAGATCAACATGATTAGTCATCAAATTGCAACTTCACACTTGCAATGAAGATTTCTCAATGTAGTATAAAGATGTTCAAATGTTGTGTTATTAGCTTATGGTCCAAAAAAAAATTATACATGCTTAAACTTACCACACTGCTGAGTAGGATTGATGTCTTATAAATTTCCTCAGGGAAACTTCATAAGTCTCTAACTTAATGAGCAAGACTTGGATGCATTTCCGAAAAACTCATAAATGAGAACTCTCTAACTTATATAAGGTTCCTCCTAATAACCAAATGTCAACACCATCTTCCCATATAATAAAAAATAATCCTTGCACTAAAGTTGGCACTCATGGATCGATGGATCATTCGTCCTAGATTCATCTTCGATTTAGGCAGATTCGCCCTATGTCATTAGATTTAAACATCTTACTCTTGTCAATCTCTTGCTTAAAATTCTAACATACATGTAACTAAACTTTAGTTAATCATTTATTTTATTTCTACAAAGAAATATACACAAGTTTATTGACAGGTTCATATACTTAATTGGATTTCTTTTATAAATGACATGCAAAGGTGCATTCTTTTGAAACATCTCATGTTAGAGCTATTACACTTTGTACTCTTAGCATAATCTTAGGACACTAGATAAACTATTGTCACTTATACTACAACAACTAGCTTCTCTTCATTTAACCTTAGAATTCCAACTTCTTGACTTAGGATTATGTTGAACCGAAATTAAAGCATGTTAGGTGAGTCATGTTAGGACCTTTATGAAAAGATAATACAAATTTTATCTTTGCTACACTTCATTAGGCAAATATAGGAATTCTATTTTGTCTAACATGAGAATGACTACTAGAGAATCTATTGCACTAGAAATTCAATTTGACCTAATGGTTGAATTGCTTCCAAGAGTGAAGCTGGGTTCATGATATAACCCGTAAAATGGTCGTGTTTAGTCTGAATTGAGCACCACTAGTGATAGTCTCATATTCATTCTCTAATTGGATTAAATGGCTCTTCCTATATATGCCTAATGATGGTCTACATCGATAGACTTTGTATCTCATTAGGAGTGCACAATAATGCAAGTTAGAAATTTGATCTCTCCTTAAGTCAATCAAGACAAACATGCACCTCACATATGCTGCTTGAAACATCAAGATGATAACGTGCTCCCACGTAATGCAATTTTATGTTCATGTTTATCTTAATGCTCAATGTTTATTTGCTTAGCTATTGAATGTATGTTTGTTGTAAAAGCGTTTTCTTTTTTCTAGCAATTTAGATAAAATATCTTTAGTTTATCTAAATAACATATGCTTCTAAATGCTAAATGCCTAATGTTTTAACATGATGATTACATTTAAAATTTTATCATGTTTTGTTTGCGTCATTTTTACATGACTTACATGTTAATTGTGCACCTACACTATATTAGGCTGATGTATGACAAATAAGGTTTAGATGTCATACAGTCTTAGACATTAATCTTGTTGATTATTGTGGTCGGATGCATGCTTAGATTAAACTTGCCGGCTTATATATATATTTATAATTATTTTGATAATTATATATATATATATATATTATATATATTATCTTTATATATTATATATATTTATATATGTCTTATAAATCTGTGTATATATTTTCTCACTCTATAATATCTTTCTTCGCGTCGGTTGTCACTATCTAAAGTCAAATAGTCGCAAAAATAGTTCTTAAATCTTATTGAGTCCTTTCACTACACACTCCATTGTCATCATCTTCGCTTCTTCCAAATCATCCATTCTTTAATCAAGGAAAAGGATTAGATACAAATCTAACGCTCCTCGAAGTAGTTGAAACTTAAATATTTCATTCGAAAAAATATTCAAGTATCTTTAACTTCGCGATCGCAGTTAAAGGTCATATCCGAAAATCCCTATTCAAGCTTTTAACAACATAAGTTAAAACGCTCTCTCTTTCTCTTTAACGAAACATTTTTTCTTTGACGAAAACGTTTTTTCTCTTCGATGAAACATTCTTTCTCTTCGACGAAAACACTCTTTGTCTTTCGATCACACCTCTTTCTTCTCACTCAACCACGCCTCTTCAACCATAGAGATGGCTAATCTCTTTCCTCCACTATTTTCGCTACCACCATTAATACAACCGTATACCTCGTCGTGTGATTGTTCTATGAACATTCGCAATGCTCGAGAAGAGCTACATAACTTTGTGAGTGTAGTTTATCGTACGTTAACCACCATCCGTCTTGACATTGTCAAGCTCGTCGCCTCCATCTTCGTTTGTTTTCTTCTTCTTCTTTATTATTATTATTATTATTATTATTATTATTATTATTATTATTATCGTGTACGAAACATACCGAAGATATGTCACCATTTCATTCGGGACAATGTAAAAAAGGAAACATCTCCATTCGAAAAGGTTGCGTCTGAAGATAACATCGTCGACATTCTGTCTTTACCCCTTAATCGCGAATCGTTAAATTATATTCGTCTAGGTTTAGGAATGATGGAACACATTCCGTAAATCGATCCCTTCTTTTTTCCTAAGTCTCGATTCTAGTCTATGTTCCATTTCGTGTCGTGACAACCTAATTACTTCATCCAAAGTATTTTAAGGATTTTTAATTAGTGAAATGCAATTTAAAATGTCACTCCGTTCGAAAAATTTCGTCAACAACATCTCAGCTGGTGGCGGTCCCCATAAATCAGGCGCCCCCTGATTAAAACAGGTGGCCCCCATATATATATAGGACCGTCGGCAGCAGCTTGTAATAACATTTATTTTTTTTCCTTAGCCTACACATTAATCTTGTTGATTATTGTGTTGATGCATGCTTAGATAAACTTGCATGCTTATATCTATATGTCTTATACATCTATGTATATATTTTCTCACACTAGAATATCTTTCTTCGCGTCTGGGTCACTAATCTAAATTTTCAAAAGAGTCATAAAATGGTCTTAAATCTTTTAGAGTCTTCCTTCACACATTTCCTTAATCATCATCTCCCTTTCTTTCAAATAATCCACTCTTTGTCACAGAAAAGTTAGATGCAAATATAATACCCTTCCAAGCAGGTTTGACAACCTAAATATTTCATCCGAGATATCCAAGTATCTTTAACTTGCAATTCGCAAACGTTAAAGGTCATATCTGAAAATCCCTATTCAAGCCTTTTAACAACTTAAGTTAAAACACTCTCCTTTTCTTTTCGACGAAAACATTCTTTCTCTTCGACAAAACATTCTTTCTCTTCGAAGAAACATTCTTTCTCTTCAACAAAAACGTTCTTTTCTCTTAGTCGAAAACATTCTTTCTCTTTGACGAAACATTCTCTCTCTTTAACTAAAACACTCTTTGTCTTTCGATCACACCTTTTTCTCCTACTCAAGCATGCCTCTTTAACCACAGAGATGGATAATCTCTTCCCTCCACTATTTCTTTTACCACCTTTAAGACAACCGTGTACCTCGTCGTGTGATTGTTCTATGAATTTGTGAGTTTAGTTTATCGTACGTTAACCACCATCCGTCTTGACATTGTCAAGCTCGTTGCCTCCATCTTTGTTTGTTTTCTTCTTCTTCTTTATTATTATTATTAGTATTATTATTATTATTATTATTTTCGCGTACGAAACACATCGAAGATACGTCACCATTTCCTTCGGGACAATGTCCAAAAGGAAACATCTCCATTCGAATAGGTTGCGTCTGAAGATAACATCGTCGACATTCTTTCTTTACCCCTCAACCGCAAATCGTTAAATTGTCTTTGTCTAGATCTAGGAATGATGGAATACATTCCGTAAATCTTTCTCTTCTTTTCTACTAGTATCGATTTAGTCTATTTTCTATTACGTGTGTCCTAACAACTTAAATATTCATCAGAAAGTATGTATGGATTTTTAATAGGGAAATGCAATAAAAATGTCACTACGTTCGAAGAATTCATCAACAATGTTCCAAACATTATATGATGGTGGCGGGTCCCAATAAACAGGCGGTCCCCTGATTAAAACAGGCGGCCACCATATATATATATGTGACCGCCAACAGCAGGATTATGATATCTTTCATTTCATTTTCTAATCATAAAACGAACACCCTGTCTCTCTCTTCTTCTTCTTTTGTAAGTTGACGTCTACTCCACACCCAAACCTTTACCCAATATCTCTCTATAGATTAATGGGTCTTCCTCATTATCCCTACGCTCTCTAATGCATCGTTGCTTATGTTTTAAAGAGTCAAGTTGAATTTCATAATGAAATGCGTTCATTATCAAAGTCATTCCTTTATATCGATTAGACTTACAATCCATTCAGCTTCACATTAAATCCCCTCACATACAAACCTTGGTCCTCACATTCCTCGCATAGTAATATCTCAATTCATAGACGGATTCTTCTCACTCCTAAATGTTTCTTCTCCCTTCTAGTAGTCATTTCAATTCTAATAGTCTTTCTACTTCTAAAGTTTCCTCTCACATCTAAAACGTTCCTTTTCACTTCTAATAAGTCTCCTCATCTCTAACGTTTCTTCTCACTTCTAAACGTTTCTTCTCTCTTCTAATCGTCTTGTTTAGATTATAATTCCTCATATATCCTTTGACAACTTAATTATTTCATCCGAAATATTTAAGTAATTTGCGAAATGCAAATGTCACTCCTTCATAAAACTTTCCACTTTCAAGAAAGTGAAGAACATAAGAAGAAGATATTCAATCTTCAAGTGTTATTGAGTCACCACATTGTCGAGTGTCTTATTATTCTTTCACCATGAAAGAACTACCTCATTTTACATCCCACATTTTTTTCTCAACATTGTCAACCACAAAACAACCAAACAAACTTTGAATTTCAATCATCACCTTTTGTCTCGATAGGATCATATGCACATCAATTGTTAGTGCAAATGATATATCAATATTTTCTATCAACCTCTCGTCAACACGTTCCTTCTTTAGTATCGCTCATCCTTTCCTACTTCTCGGCTCTATGGAATCATTTTCATTCACATCCAAGCCTTTTGTCTCCCACTCGTCTTATTTTCTTTTTATTCTTTTAAGTATATATATAATATATTATATATATATTTATTTCTTTTAAAGTATATATATATATATTTATATATATATATTATATATATATATATATATATATTATATTATATTGCTACAAGGATATTAAAGTGTCATTAGTCTACTTTTATAAAATAATGGTCACTCTCGATTATTTTTGTGTCAATTAATAAACGAAGCCCAGTATCGTTTATTAAAGTCGATCTAATCTATATCATTAGACATACGTTCTTGAGTCTTTTTTCTTTATTTTGTCATTTAGGTTGTTGATTTTGAAATAATAGTTGCATGCCTCCTATTTTCTACTTTCTTTCAAGGTGTATTATTTTAGAATAAAAACATCTAAATGTACCATTTCTAGTTCTTGGCTAAATATCTTGGCTAGTATGCTTGGCAGGCTAAGGGGTTTCGTTTATTGATTGACACAAAAATTAATATGAGAGTGACCATTTTAAAAGTAGACGAATGCACCTTAATATTTAAGGAAATATATATATATATATTTATATATATATATATAGATATATAATATATAGATATATATTCTTTAAAAAGAAATCTATATATATATATACTTATATATATATACTTTTAAATGAATAAAAAGAAAAATAAGACGAGGATGGAGACAACGTGCTCTTGGATGTGAATGAAAATGATTCCATAGAGCCGAGAAGTAGGAAAGGATAGCGATACTAAAGAAGGAACGTGTTGACGAGAGGTTGATAGAAAAGATTGATATATCATTTGCACTAACAATTGATGTGCATATGATCCTATCGAGACAAAAGTGGATGATTGGGAATTCAAAGGTTTGTTTGGTGTTTTGTTGGTTGACAATGTTGAGAAACAAATGTGGGATGTAAAATGAGGTAGTTCTTTCATGGTGAAAGAATAATAAGACACTCGACAATGTGGTGACTCAATAACACTTGAAGATTGAATATCTTCTTCTTATGTTCTTCACTTTCTAGAAAGTGGAAAGTTTTATGAAGGAGTGACATTTGCATTTCGCAAATTACTTAAATATTTCGGATGAAATAATTAAGTTGTCAAGGGATATATGAGGAATTATAATCGTAACAAGACTATTAGAAGAGAGAAGAAACGTTTAGAAGTGAGAAGAAACGTTAGAGATGAGGAGACTTATTAGAAGTGAAAAGGAACGTTTTAGATGTGAGAGGAAACTTTAGAAGTAGAAAGACTATTAGAATTGAAATGACTACTAGAAGGGAGAAGAAACATTTAGGAGTGAGAAGAATCGTCTATGAATTGAGATAAGACGTATGCGAGATGTGAGGACCAAGGTTTGTATGTGAGGGGATTTATTGTGAAGTGATGGATTGTAAGTCTATCGATTATAAGGGACTGTCTTTGATAATTGGGAAGCATTTCGATATGAAATTCACACTTGACTCTGTAAAAACATAAGCAACGATGATTAGGAGTGTTGGATATGTGGAAGACCCATTTTCTATAGAGAGATATTGGGTAAAAGGGTTGGTGTGGAAGTAGACGTCAACTTACAAAGAAGAGAAGAGGAGAGACTGGTGTGTTGTTATATGATAGAAAATGAAATGAAAGATTTCATAATCCTGCTGTTGGCGGTCACATATATATATATGGGGGCCGCCTGTTTTAATCAGGGGACCGCCTGGTTTATGGGACCGCCACCAGCATATATGTTTTGGAATCGATTGTTGATGAAATTTTTCGAACGGAGTGACATTTTAATTTGCATTTCACTAATTAAAAATACTTAAAGAACTTCGGATGAAGTAGTTAAGTTGTCAAGACACGCGGAATAGAATATAGACTAGAATCGAGACTAGTAGAAAGGAAGAGAAAGATTTACGGAATGTGTTCCATCATTCCTAGATCTAGACAAAGACAATTTAACGATTTGCGGTTGAGGGTTATGAAAGTAATGTCGACGATGTTAATCTTCAGACGCAACCTTTCGATGCGAAGATGTTTCCTTTTGGACATTGTCCCGAATGATTATGGTGTCGTATCTTCGATGTGTTTTCGTTACGCGGCGGAAAAATAATAATAATATATAATAATAATAATAATAATTTATAAAGAAGGAGAAGATAAACAAAACAAAGATGGAGGAACGGAGCTTGACATGTCAAGACGGGAGGGTGCGGTAACGTACAGATAAAACTAACTCACAAATTCATAGAACATCACACGACGAGGTAACGGTTGTCTTAAAGGTGGTAATGAAAATAGTGGAGGAAAGATTATCCATCTCTGTGGTTTTTAAAGAGGCATGCTTGAGTGAGGAGAAAAAAGGTGTGATCGAAAGACAAAGAGTGTTTTCGTTAAAGAGAGAGAATGTTTCGTCAAAGAGAAAGAATGTTTTTGTCTAAGAGAAAAGAATGTTTTTGTTGAAGAGAAAGAATGTTTCTTCGAAGAGAAAGAATGTTTTGTCGAAGAGAAAGAATGTTTTCGTCGAAAAGAAAAGGAGAGTGTTTTAACTTAAGTTGTTAAAAGGCTTGAATATGGATTTTCGGATATGACCTTTAACGTTTGCGAATTGCAAGTTAAAGATACTTGGAATTATCTCGGAATGAAATATCTTAGGTTGTTAAACCTGCTTGGAAAGGGTTCTTATATTTGCATCTAACTTTTCTGTGACAAAGAGTGGATTATTTGAAAGAAAGGGAGATGATGATTAAGGAAATGTATGAAGGAAGACTCTAAAAGATTTAAGACCATTTTATGACTCTTTTGAAAATTTAGATCAGTGACCCAGACGCGAAGAAAGATATTCTAGTGTGAGTAAATATCTACATAGAATGTATTAGAATATTGATATAAGCATGCAAGTTATATCATCAAGATGCATAACCATAATCAACAAGATTAATGTGTAAGACTATATGACATATAAACCTTATTTGGCATACACTAACCTAACATAGTGTAGTGAACAATTACATGTAAGTCATGTAGATGACGCAACACTGATAATTTTAATGTAATCATCATTGTAAACTGTTTGCATTTTGGACGAATGTATTCATTTAGATAAAAATAGAGATATTTTATACTAAATTGATAATAAAAGACAATTGCCTTTTATTAGACATGCATTTAGTTGATAAGCATTAATCGTTGAGCATTCAAACTAATCATGAAGTCATATAATTGCATCCAAACGGAGAAAGAGAGAAGTCATCATATTGATGCTTCAAAGCACATATGTGAGGTGCATGTTGTCTAGATTTGGGACTAAGAGAGAAACCTATTTCTCACTTTATTAGTGTTACACTCCTAATCGAGATACATAGTTTATCGTGTAGATATCATTAGGCTTATTTAGAAGGAGTTAATTTAGTCAAATTAGAGAAGAATATGAGACTATCAGACTAGTGGTGCTCCAATTCAGGCTAAAAAATGCCATTTTTGCGGGTTATACCAGACCCCAACTTTAATCTTGGAAGTATTTAACGTAGGTCAATTGATTTTTAGTTGCATATAGATTCTCTAGTAGTCATTCTCATGTTTAGACAAAATAGAAATCCTATATTTGCCTAATGAAGTGTAGCAAAGATAAAATTTGTATTGTCTTTTTATACAATGCCTACTTTGACTCAACTAATGTACTTTAATTTCGGTTCACATAATCCTATCAAGATGTGTGGAATTCTAAGGTTGAATGAGAGAGCAAGCAAGTTGTTGTAGCTATAAGAAATAATGAGTCATCTAGGACCTAGAAGTATGCTTAAAAGTGACAATGTGTAATGCTATATATTGAGAGGTTAAAGAATGAATTTGCATGGTCTTCTTTTTGAGTCGAAACCAATTTAAGGTTATTTACATCAATAGATCTTGTGTTTGCTTTCTTTGTAGAAATAATGATGATTAACTAATGTTTAAGATACATCTATGTTTAGACTTGTAGCAAGAGATTGACAAAAGGAAGATGTTTAAATCTAATGCCATAAGGTGGATCTACCTAAACTGAAGATAAATTTAGGACGAAAGATCCATTAATCCGTGGAAGTGCCAAATTTGGGCAAGGATCATTTTTTTATTATTATTTGGGAGATGGTGTTGACATTAGGTTATTAGGAGAAGCTTGTATAAGTTATAAGAGTTCTCAATTTGAGTTTTCATAAATGACATCCAAGTCTTGCTCATCAAGTTGGAGTACTTATGAGTTTCCTGATGGAAATTTATAAGTCGTCAATCCTACTCAGAGTGTGTTAAGTTTAGCATGTGTAATTTGACCATTCTGCTTATAAACACAAACATTTGAACACTTTAGACTCAATGAGACATCTTCATTGCAAGTGTGAGTTACAATTTGATGACTAATCTTGTTATTTATAATCGCCCTCTTTGTGATTTCATGTAATATCCGTGGATGGTTAAACATGTAGACTCAATAAAATTATCTTTGGTCATGTGATTGATATTTCTATGTGATCTAGATAAATCATATTCTCGGGATTTCATTGTTCATATTCCAATTTTGTAATTAGATTGAATGATGAGATTGATTATCGTTTGAATAATAATCATCTTCATATTCAAAATCCTCTTACGATCACTTATTGAAAGAAAGCACAATAATGGTTTGTGGAATATGTTCAATTCTTCCTAATTCTAACCTTAGATGGTTAAAGGGTTCTCATTTGGTGAGGAAGAAATATTATGCTTATTTGGTAAAGTAAGATAGAGTTTTGATGAGAAGATAGTTTGGGTTTTGGTTGTTGCTTTTGAACTATTCGGAGCCAAAGTTACATATGTTAGTTGCATTTACTCATGTTTGGCTTTTAGGAAACAACGACTTTACCAATTGCATTACAAGGTAAATTACTTGAGTATTTCGGATGAAATATTCAAGTCGTCAATCCTACTTCATTGTGTATTTTTTTGGCATATATTTTCCAAATATTTAGAACACAACTATTGGATAAGTAGACTCAATATGACATCATCTACACAAGTGTGAGTTATGATCTGATGCATATTCTTATCGTCTTGGAAAGGGATGTCATTATTTTCATATCAATCAAGTGTGATTGAGTATGTAGGTTTAAGATGATATCGCTTGTTATATTTTGATATAATCTTAAAGCTAGACAATAAATCTAATTTCTTTATCCATAATCAAAAACTTGTCAATTAGATTCGATAATGATATCAATCATAATTTGATAATGAGTTGATATTATTTGAAATCTTTCTTGTCCCTCATGAAAACTCTTTTTAAAAGAGTCAAAATAAAATATTTATCATACGGGTGTTCCATTAATTAAGACTAGTTGTAAGTGGGAGTTGATAAATAATGAAAAGTTAATTTCTAGTCTGCAATAGATTCTCCAGAAGTCATTCTCATGTTAGACAAAATAAAATTTCTTTATTTGCCTAATGAAGTGTAGCAAAGATAAAATTTGTATAGTCTTTTCATACAAGGCCTACCATGACTAAACTAATGTACTTTAATTTCGGTTCACATAATCCTAATCAAGATGTGTGGAATTCTAAGGTTGAATGAGAGAGTAAGCAAGTTGTTGTAGCTATAAGAAAGAATGAGTCATCTAGGACCTAGGAGTATGCTTAAAAGAGAAAATGTATAATGCTCTATATTGAGAGTGTTTAAAGAATGCACATTCGCATGTATTTTATGAAAGAAATCCAATTAAGGTTATTTACCTTAATAGATCTTGTGTTTGTTTCTTTGTAGAAATAATGATGATTAATTAAAGTTTAGTTACATCTATGTCAGACTTTTAAGCAAAAGATTGACAAGAGGAAGATGTTTAAATCTAATGCCATAGGGCGGATCTACCTAAACCGAAGATGAATTTAGGATGAAAGATCCATCGATTCGTGAAGGTGCCAAATTTGGGCAAGGATCATTTTTCCATTATTTGGGAGATGGTATTGATATTAGGTTATTAAGAGAAACTTATATAAGTTATAAGGTTTCTTAGTTTTGAGTTTTTTCAAATTATATACCATGTATTGTTTATCAAGTTGGCTAAGTACTTATGAGTTTCCCAAATGGAAACTTTAAAAGTCGATCAATTCCTACTTAGAGTGTATTAAGTTTAGCATGTATGATTTGTCCATAGCTAATAACAAACATTTTAACTCATGCTTGTTAATCAATTAAACATCTTCATTGCAAGTGTGAATTACAATTCGATGACTAATCTTGTTCTGTATTGCAATCGACTTCGTGATTTTATGTAATAACCGAGGATGGTTAAACATGTAGACACGGAAAAATATCTATGGTTATATGATTGATATTTTTGTGATTTAGATATCATAGTCTCGAATTCATGTTCATATTCTAATTTTGTAATTAGATTGAATGATGAGATTGATTATCGTTTGAATAATAATCATCTTCATATTCGAAACCCACTTACGATTACTTATTGAAAGAAAGCAAGATAATGGTCTGTGGAATATGTTCAATTGTTTCCTAGTTCTAACTTAGATGGTTTTAAATGGTTTCCACATGTGGTGAAGGAGAATATTATGCTTATTTTTGGTAAAGTTAAGAGAAGTTTTTGATGAGAGGAAAATTTGAGTTTTGAATTGTTTGAGCAAAGTTACATATGTTGTGCATTTGCTCATGTTTGGCTTTTCGGAGATGACGACTTTACCAATTCCATTACAAGGTAAAATACTTGAATATTTTGGACAAAACATTCAATATCTCGATTCCTACTTCATTGTATATTTTTATGCATATATTTGCCAAATATTTGGAACACAACTATTGGACAAGTAAACTCAATATGACATCATTTACACAAGTTATGAGTTATGATCCGATGCATATTCTTATCGTTTAAAATAAAGAGATGTCGTTATTTTCATATCTGATGAGTGTGATTGGGTATGTAGGTTTACAGATAATATTATATTGGTTAATTTTGATTATAATCTCAAAGCTAGACAAATATGATATAATTTCTTGCTTGATCACATTCTTGATACTTCATCACCACCTTCACCACCACTGCAACCAATTCGTCCTCCTTCTCATGCTCAAGTTGAATTTCACTCAAGTTTTTGTCATTGTTTCAAGTATTCTAGACACCAATTCTACTCCTTGAGAAATAAAATCAACTTTATTCACTTTCTTCTCACCCGTCTCATACCTTAAACTCGTACCCCTTCAAACCATGTGTCACCAACCTCATCTTTTTCCCTCTTTAATTAATCATTCTCATATGATTAATCTACCTAAATAATCGACCATCAATCTTTTGATTATGGCATCTTCTACATTTTAAGAATCCACTAGTGTAGCTCTATGCCTTAATATGTCTTTATTTTATGTTTATCTACTTTATCTTGTAATGATTCATACAATTATAGTATGATTTTGTCTTATCTCGTATTTAGCTTCAATTGAAATCAATGATTCTTGTATGAGCTTATTAAGTAATGAATGAAGCCACTTTATGGCTTAACTTTCATAAATTACTATAAGTGCTACTTATTAAAAGATAGTTGTCTTGCACTTGTACTTCTAACTTTGTTTTATAGCAAAAAAAATTGTAAGATCAATCCCTTGGTGCCCTAAACGAGGGGGGCATACATCAAGGGGGAGTCTTGATATCGTCGACTTCTTTCTTTCTACAACAAATCGACGATCATCCTTTTTGAATTCGACAAAAAGAGGGAGAAATGGATAAAACTCATTAATAATTTGAGACTTTTAATTTTACATACAAAATGAGTTTATATTTTGTCATCGTCAAAAAGGGGCAGATTGTTAATACAAATAATGTCTAAAAACGTTATTTATATTTTTCGACCTCTCAACGTTTTGATAATAACAAAATGTAAAAACGTTTACGATAAAATTAAACGTTTACAAAATTATTAATCGTAAAATTCCATTTCTAAGATTAATCACTTAAGGTATGAACAAACAAATCATTAAGCATGATTAGTGATCAAAAAAATACTTTTCTCTTATCCATCACATTTTTACAAAATTATTTCACAAAAATAATTATACATAATATTTTCTAATTAAAAGAAAAGTTTTATTAAAAACTTAAATTTGAAATTCAAATTTTCCTCCCAAAATGGAAGGTTCCATAACAGATAAACCTTCCCCACAAAAAGACAAAAACATGAGCGTGGTCTACTGGATGGCCCCCTTATAGGCCTAGCGGCCCCTAGATATATTTAGGACAGCCAGGACCGCCCCCAGTGACCGTTGGGTTTTCCTGCCTATAAATACTGCTCTATTCCCAACAGAAAATCATACCTCTTAGCACGAAATTTTCAGATAACTTTCTCTCTCTAAAAAACTTCTTTCTCTCTCTAAATCTCTTGATCACTAACATTCTTAGATCTTGTTTCAAGTGATCTAATCTCTTTTTCTCATCTCTTCGCTCTCATTCAAGTGCAAGAGAAGAACAATCGTATTCGCCAAGAAACGAATTGTTATTTAGTGATTTCTCCTCTCTTCTTTTAAGTATCAAATCTCTATTGTAATTATTTTGTAATTGTGTGATTCGGATTGTGTGTATATCCGATAGTGTAGATCTTGTGAGTGTATAGTGATTATGAAGTGGTAGATTGGCTCTAGCTAAGATTAGGACTCGACATTTAGCTTAGTGTCGGAAAATAACGTAAGCGACGTGTAAATGGTTTTCTCCGCCTGAAGGGAGCTTGTTGACATAGTGAAATCTCGAGTAGGATACTTGGGGAGTAGAGTAGGGCTAAGAAGAGCTTCGTAGCCGAACCACTATAAATCTTGGTGTCTTGGTTTGATTGTTCCTTCTCTCATCTCTTTATATTGTTGTTGATTGTTATTTAGCATTAGTTTAGATATTTGCTTTGTTGATTCATATTGTTGATTGGTTGTACATACAACTCGAATCTAAGTTTTTTGAAAGCAAACTTTTAAAACGCAAAACGAACCTGTAAACTATTCAACCCCCTTCTAGATTCCACACTACTTTCAGCTTTAAACCTTTGCACGAAATCTTCCATAGATTCCCCTTCTCTCTGTTTGATATGATGGATCTCTATCGGATCCTTGATGCACTTCTTTTGTTGAAGGTAGTTCGCTAGGAATGCATTTTTCAAATCATCATAGCTATTTATGGACTCCGGAGGTAGGTCGTCAAACCATACCCTGGCGGACCCAGTGAGTGTAGAATTAAGCATGTGGCACCATGTCGGCATTGCCTAGCGCTCTACTTTTGCAGCTACTTGGAAGATTTTCAAGTGATCTTCTAGATCATCACTTCCGTCATATGTTTTGACGTTGTTTGGAATTCGGCTCTTTTTTGGGAGTTCGAAGTAGCGGATTCGAGGGGTGAAAGGATATGCTTCCTCGCATGTCTATGGTTGAGATAGATCTTCCTTTTCGATGCTTGACTTCTGTTTTCTCGACTTTGACTTCCAATGTCCCCCTTCGCTGTCTTCACTTTCTGAGAGCGGCTCCGCCCTTCGTAGACGGGAACCCTGGTAGCGGTTTTCTGAGTGTGCGGACACACTTCTTCCTCTACCCCTAGCCTATGGAACACATCTCCTTCCCTTCTTATTTTATCTCCCTGACTGCGTCTAGGTGATGCAGATCTGTTTCGCCGTATTCTAGAGAAGACACTGGTTGGTTCCGGACTTCTAGACGTGCTGCGGGAGCGTCTAGGCCTTAGCCTTCTTCTTAGATCTCCTCTTTTGTTTGGTGTTCTGGATTCATAGTATTGCGACGTTTCTTGGATCTTTGAATTTCTTCCTGAAAACCCTTCGAAGTTAAGTCGAGCTTTTACTTCTTTCAGTTTTTCTTGTTACACTTTCTCATTGTGAACTTTTTCAGCTATTATTGGCAACAGCTGATGATAATGCTTATCACAATATTCCCGAAGGGCTGTGTCGGACGCGGGCCTATCTGGATTTTTTGAGGTTTGCTATTTCTCTCTTCCCACTGTGTTTCGCATGGCAGACATGGGTGGGGTGAGATTGAGCTCTGCTGGTCCACTCATGCTAAGTATTTTAGGAAACGTAGTGGTATATGGGTCCCACAGATGGCGCCAACTTGTTAGTACAAAATGTGTCACATGGTATGAGATGGGCTAAGATTGCTTGTCGGGTTGAACCTTCAAGTTTACTTCGGGCTAGATCTTGTACTAAACAAAGTGATTGGGATGATTTCCTTCACAATGAAAACAAACCCTTACACTGTGTTCTTAAGATTTGTTTTGAAGTAAAAGTGGAGGGAGTGGAAAGTAACTAGAATATTTTCATGTTCTCGAGTTGTTTTGTATAAAGGAAAGGGAGGGGCTGCTAAGGGAAAGGAAAGGGGATTGATGAGATTTTGTCTCAAATGTTTCATCCCATATTTGGGATGAAAGCTGAGGAAAGAGAAAACAACGCCGATAATAAAGTAATATTGATGATGGAAATACCCTTAAATCCAACAGATCTCACGTGTCACACTCTTCTTCCATACTATAATTTACAGCAAAAGCTTACAAGATTCTATCAATACAATTATCTGCGATTTGGTCATGGTAATAAGCTCTATTATAATAATTGTAAAACTTTTATGCAAGATTGATTCGTTCGATGTCACATGTTTGATAGATCTTGACAATTTATAAATTCAATAAAGAGCATCTTATGTGTATTTTGGGTCTTCTAATTGCAAGAAAAATAGTAGGCCAGAAAAGATTGTGGGATTGGGTATTATATAATGGTTAAGACTGGCTTATGTTCATGGTTGATTTTGTGTGAGCTTGTTCATAAATTGTGGTGATGGATTAAATGGGTAGACTGAAATTGTTTTTTCTTTTCCTCTTTACTTTTCAGGGAACATGAGACTTTATAGTATCATCTCTCATCCCTTTCTTCTGTGTTTTGAAGGACTCGAGAACACCACAAAAAATGATAGTTACCTCCCCTTTCACACACCTTTTCTCCTCTTACTTTCCTTCCATTCCATTTCCTTCTAAAAATAAACTTGAGAACAGAGTGTTAACGAATTAACTTCCTTAAAAAATATAATTATCTCACAACGTTGGTTTATTTTGACAAAAATCTCTTAAAAAGTTATTAATTACTAGATGTGTCGTTTGACTATTTTTCTGAATTTTGCCCTCCAAAATATTCAAACTACAAATCTAAATAATCGAAAATTATTAATTAACAAACCTTTTCACAATCCACACTTAATTTCCAATCCACTAATCACTTAGCAAGCAATAATAAACTACTCACTAATCATAACAATTAAGCTAGAAACAATCATAATATTAAACAT
>BQNB010097265.1:1565-25427 GCA_026074375.1 Tanacetum coccineum | reverse complement strand
CGATGCTTTCCTCGCTCTTGAAGATGATCCAACTTCAACGGAAGTTGATGACTCTTATTACGACTCGGAGGGGGACATTCTTCTTCTTGAAGCAATTCTTAATAGTGATCCTTCACCACCCCCTCCCAACCAAGGAAATTATTTGCCTGAAATTCGAAAAGAACTTAAAGTTTGTGAAGCTAAAACTGATAAATCTTCAATTGATGAACCTCTCGAGGCTGAACTCAAGGACTTACCTCCTCATCTCGAATACGCATTTTTGGAAGGTGACGATAAGTTGCCCATCATAATTGCTAAAGACTTGAGTGTCGAGGAAAAAGCCGCTCTCATAATGGTTTTGAAGTCACACAAGCAAGCCATCGCTTGGAAACTCTCCGACATCAAGGGTATTAACCCGGAATTTTATACTCACAAGATTCTTATGGAAGAGAACTACAAACTGGCAGTTCAACACCAAAGACGGGTGAATCCAAAAATCCACGATGTCATCAAAAAAAGAGGTTGAAAAACTTTTTGACGCCGGATTAATTTACCCAATCTCAGATAGTCCTTGGGTGAGCCCCGTACATTGCGTACCAAAAAAGGGTGGCTTTACCGTTGTTGAAAATGATGAAAATGAGTTAATCCCTACTCGATTGGTTACGGGGTGGCGTGTGTGTATTGACTACCGTAAGTTAAATGAAGCCACCCGTAAAGACCATTTTCCACTACCGTTTATGGATCAAATTCTCAAGAGATTAGCGGGAAACGAGTACTATTGTTTTCTCGATGGTTTCTCGGGTTACTTTCAAATTCCCATCTACCCTCATGATCAAGAAAAGACCACATTCACGTGTCCTTACGGAACGTTCGCCTATCATCGCATGCCTTTTGGCTTATGCAATGCATCGGGCACGTTCCAGAGGTGTGTGATGGCTATCTTTCATGATATGATTGAAAAAACGATGGAAGTCTTTATGGACGACTTTTTGGTCTTTAGGAATTCATTTGGAAATTGCCTCTCTCATGTAGACAAGATGCTTCAAAGGTGTGAAGACACCAATCTTTTTCTGAATTGGGAAAAGAGTCATTTTATGGTTAAGGAAGGAATTGTCCTTGGCCATAAGATTTCCAAAAATAGGATTGAGGTTGATAAAGCCAAATTCGATGTGATTGCTAAGTTACCTCATCCCACCACCGTAAAGGGTGTTCGGAGTTTTCTCGGTCATGTCGGTTTCTGCCGACGGTTCATTAAGGATTTTTCCAAAATTTCCTGACCGATGACTCATCTTCTTGAGAAGAATACTTCGTTCATCTTCTCCAATGAATGTATTTAAGCTTTTGAAACATTAAAGAAAATACTTATCGAAGCTCCAATCTTGATTGCCCTAGACTAGGACTTGCCCTTTGAGCTTATGTGCGATGCAAGCGACTTTGCCATAGGTGCGGTCTTGGGGTAACGTCATGAAAAACACTTTAAGCCTATACACTATGCTAGCAAAACAATGAACGAGGCGGAATCGCATTACACCACGACGGAGAAAGAAATGTTAGCCGTGGAGTATGCCTTTGAAAAATTCCCGTCTTACCTCATCTTGAACAAAAGCATAGTGTATACGGATCACTCCGCTCTAAAATATCACTTTGCTAAAAAAGATTCCAAGGCGAGGTTGCTCCGGTGGGTTCTCCTCCTTCAAGAGTTCAAATTCAAAGTAATTGACACAAAAAGAGCCGAGAATCTAGCGGCCGATCATCTTTCTCGATTAGAAAATCCTTATGAAAATATGCTCGACCCAAAGGAGATAAATGAAAAGTTTCCTCTCGAGACACTTAATTTGGTAACTTTTCGTGGTAACTCAAGTACCCTGTGGTTTGCCGATTATGAAAATTACCACGCGGGGAAATTCATTGTTAAAGGGATGTCGTCCTAGCAGAAAAACAAGTTTTTCAAAGATGTTAAACACTACTTTTAGGACGACCCCTATTTGTTCAAAATATGTGCGGATCAAGTGATCCGGCGGTGTGTTGCAGGCCAAAAAGCTGTTGACATCCACACAGCTTGCCATAGTGGACCCACCGGGGGACATTACGATGCCAACTACACCGCCAAAAAAGTTGTTGACTCAGGATTTTATTGGCCCACAATTTACAAAGATGCCCATGACTTGGTCACCCAATGTGACACTTGTCAGCGTCAAAGAAAAATTTCACAGTGTGATGAAATGCCTCAAAATTCCATCAAAGTTTGCGAAATCTTTGACGTATGGGGCATCGATTTCATGGGGCCATTCCCGTATTCACGAGGGAACAAATACATACTCGTGGCGGTCGACTACTTGTCAAAATGGGTTGAAGCGAAATCGCTCCCCACCAACGATGCCCGAGTTGTTTGCAAATTTCTTAAATCTCTCTTCGCCCGATTCGGTGCCCCTCGTGCTATCATAAGTGATCGCGGAACCTATTTTTGCAATGACCAGTTTGTAAAGGTCATGCTTAAATACGGAGTTACTTATCGTCTCTCCACCGCGTATCACCCACAAACAAGTAGGCAAGTTGAGGTATCCAATCGTGGCTTGAAACGAATTCTTGAAAGGACCGTGGGCGAAAACCATGCATCTTGGTCGGACAAATTAGATGACGCACTCTGGGCCTTCCATACAGCTTACCAAACACCCATCGGGTGCACCCTATACAAGCTCGTGTACGGAAAGGCATGTCATCTACCGATCGAGCTCGAGCACAAAGCCTACTGGGCCTTGAAGCATGTAAACTTTGACCTTGAGACCGCGGGTGATCACCGCAAAGTTCAAATCAATGAACTAAATGAACTTCGTGATCATGCCTATGAGAACTCTTTGATCTATAAAGAGAAAACAAATAGGATCCATGACTCAAAGATCAAAAACCGCGCTTTCAACGTCGGTAATCAAGTCCTCCTCTTTAACTCTAGATTGAAGATGTTCTCAGGCAAGTTAAAATCCTGTTAGTCCGAACCGTTCACCATTGCCCATGTCTTTCTATATGGAACCATTGAGTTATCTTAAAACTCTGGGCCAAACTTCAAGGTGAACGGTCATCGAATTAAGCACTACTTTGGAGGGGACGTACCACAATTGGTTGTCCCGGATCTCCAAACCTTCCCTAAGGTCAAATGAATTCGGAAATTGGGTCAAGCTTAGTGACCCTAAACAAGCGCTTCGTGGGAGGCACCCCATGCTTATCCATAGTAATATTATGTAGTAATGAATAAATGTTTTTGTTGTGAGAGGCTTGCCTCTTTCCTTTCTCGTTTGCTTGTGTTTTTATGATTGTACAGGATTGTCCCGGATTTTTGAAGCCTCTCGTGCTCGCGGTTTTGTCCTTCGATCACAAGAGCTTCAAATCCTCAGCTTCATTTAAGAAATCTAATATCCTAATCTTATCAACTAACGTTTATCTTTGAGCATACTTAATAAACGGCTTAGAGTGACGTAGAGACCCTTCTTAAAACATTAAGGACAATGTTTAATTCTAGTATAGGGGGGATCTATCGATTTGATTGTGCCTGCAGTCGTTGTTTTCGCGTAATCCCGTTTTTACCACCAAAATTTCAAAAAAATGAAAAATTTTAAAAATTTTCAAAAAGAAAATAAGTGTTTTGTCACAATTTTGACTTTCCTGCTGGGTAGAATAAGAATAAATTTTGACCCGATCGAGCATGTTGAGCTCTAGCTTGTTCCTTAACATTTAGGCTAAGCGTTCGCGAAAATTCGCGAAGAACGAAAAATAATAGAGTTAATTATGAGTTGGATGCTAAACAAGGATTATTTGGAAATCTTAAGAGCTCATGTATGTAATTTGTGGCCTTTTCTCCCATAAGCTTCTAACCGGACTAATAATACGTGCTATTTTTGAAAATTAAACTTAAATCAACAATTTTTGAAGTATAGTCGATATCAATAATTTTAGTTCAAATTTATACTTAAATTTTCTAAAACGAAATTTTCTCTATATCATGGTAATTGATTTGTAAATTAAATTAGATTATGTATAAAATGGATGTTAATTTTATATGGTGTGGTATGTTATGTGTTTTGGTTGTGAAGCTGATATTTCCTTTCTAGTTTGCTAGGTTTTATGATTGTACAGATGTCCCTGATTTTAGAACCCTCGTGCTCGAGTTTAGGAAGGAAAATAATATAGAGCGTAAAATCATCAGATTCAGTAAAAATCTAATATCCTATCTTAAACTTAAGGTAGATTGAAAGAACTGTTTATAGGCGGAAAGTGACGTAAGACCCTTCTTAAAACATTAAGGACTATGTTAATTCTAGTATAGGGATTCTACGATTTGATTGTCTGCTTCGTTGTTTTCGCGTAAGCCCTTGTTACACCAAAATTTCAAAAAAATGAAAAATTTTAAAAATTTTCAAAAATAAATTTAAGTGTTTTATCACAATTATGACTTTCCCGATGGATAGAATGAGAATAAATTTTGACCCGATCGAGCATGTTGAGCTCTAGCTTTTCTTAACATTATAGGCTAAGCGTATCGGCGAAATTCGCGAAGACGAAAAATAATAGAGTTAAATTATGAGTTGGAACTAACAAGATTATTTGAATCTAAAGCTCATGTATGTAATTTGTGGCCTTTTCTCCCATAAGCTCTTAACCGGACTAATAAATGTACTATTTTTTTTGAGATTAAACTTAAATCAACAATTTGTTATGTAGTTAATAGCAAAATTTTTAGTCTTAGTTCAAATTTATACTTGAATTTTTTGAAAAGAAGTCTTCTCTATATCGTGAAAAAAAAATATATATGAAAAATGAAAAAAATATAATAAATATAAACTGTGGGCTGATAAAAGTTTGATGCATCTTGCCGGCTCACAACCGATGTTACAGCCTTCTAAAGAAAGCCCATAGTAAGAATAATAATCCGAAGCTGATAAAAGTTTGATGTATCTTGCCGGCTCACAACTGCAGCCTTCTAAAAGGTTGAGGGTTACAATTGCATCAATGTTATGTTTAAATATTAAGTGTGAATTAATAAATAGATCTCTTTTTGTTAAATTTAAATATGCTTTTGAACTTTGACTATTTATTTTTAAATAAGCTATGTATATACGGGAAACCTAAGAGTTTATGAAACCTAAGGTCCGTGAGTCCCGATACTAGTCTTTGTGGGGTGTCAAAAGCCTGGTCACTTAGCCGCAAGGTTGGGATGTGCAGACGAAAGTCCGCTACATGGAATGATCTCGCCTCAAACTCTATTCTCGGGTGAACGTGAAGCATAGAATATGCAAAACGTTGACTACCATGGTTGAAATTCAAAAATAGCACATACACCTAAGATATAATAATTATCGGGAGAAGTGTTGTAAAAATCGCTCGACGGTGTCTCGGCGGTCGACCACCACCAAGCGATATATCGGTCTTGGCGGCGATATATCGGTTTCTTGGCGGTGACCATAAATTATAAAGGAATTTATTTAAAAATAAATAAATATTAGTAATATCTTAACAAAATAAGTTAATAACCACAATATATATATATATATTTTTAATATTTTGATATTTATTTGATATAAAATCTGCAAAATATATATATATTTAATAATTTAAATATTTATTTGATATGAAATCTGAATATAAGATAGAAAGTAGGCGTGTTTTGGTTTTGGTAGGTAAGAGTCCAAGTTGTCCAACACACCATATGCTTTTCCAACCCTAATTTTACTTTAACAAAAACACATGCCCCCGTCTCTTTCTTTCCTCCCAAAAGTGCAGTCACAATCTTTCCATCATCTTTAACTTACATCTCATTTCACCATCATAAAAAAACGCATCAACAAATCAAACACTTGTATCCCTTTCACGATCTGCTATAACCCACTCGAAACACAAATCAAACTTCTCTAATCGATAACATGGATTCCTCTTTGATTGAATCGTATATCCACAAAGAACCTAAATCAAGATCAAGAAAATTAGAACACCAAAAATCGTTCGATTTGACCGATTTGACCGATTTTGACCAAAACGCCAAGTTTGGCCGATTTGCTGTAAATCGTGGCGGTGGACCACCGCCAAGCGATATATCACTGATATATCGGCCGCCATGACCGATTTTTACAACACTGGTCGGGAGTGAAAAGTTCACAAGTTGCAAATATGAGTAGTGTTAGCATCTTAACTGATACATAACTGTAATTTCGTTTTAAGCTTGGTTTGGAGCGAGTGAAAAGTCAGGAACGATAAATTTATCCTTTTTAGGGGCATTTTAGGATTGAAATGCATCTTGTTCTATGATCCCTAACGGTTATCAAAATAACGAAAGTCAAATATGTCAGTTACAAAAAATAAGAAAAATGAAAAGAACAAAAATATGTGTAGGAATAAATATATATATAAAAATATATATATATATATCTATATATATATAAATAAATATACTATATAAGTATATTTATATATAATGATGAGAAAAAGGAAAAATTCAAAAAATTAGTGGTAATAAGAGTATAACTTTAAAAATGGTAAAACAGGGCTTTTTCTAAACTCTTGCTTCTGTAATTCCCTCGATAACACTAGCTACTTTTCCCAGTAATTAGTCGAGGGGGGCCGAGATTCTTTAGTTTTTCTAAGTGCTTAACTTATAGCATGTACGTGAGGACACGAAACATCTTAATATGGTGGAATTTTTGTACGTTCTAATTACACATACCTTTGACCACTAAAATCCCGGACTTAAATGACAAAAACGTACCAAAAATACATTGTATTATTTATGTTTTTGCATATGTATTAATGATATTAACGGATATCTAAGAAAAGACAAAAGTCGAAGCCAAAACGACCAAAAACGAGCACGAAACGAAAGAGCGAGAAAGAAATTCAATCAAACCAAAAGTCAACAATAAGTCCAAAGTAAAGTCAACCCCGGGAAGTGGATTTAGAAAGAGCATCGAAAACCGAACCCGAAAACCTAAATTGCAAAAGTGGGCCCACCTGTACCCACCTAGTGGGCCCGGGTCAACTCACTTATATCTTTATAACCCTTTTAAACCAAATAAAGCCCACTTCCCCTTTAAAACTCAATACACGGCCCAAACATACAAATCTAGGCCCAAACAGTTAAACCATAACCCCATTAAGACTTAACTGTCGTTATGCCTTATACCCTTTGTCCCTTAACCTCCGTTAGTCCACCAAGGACTAATTTTGCAAACACCCTTATCACCCTCAAGGGCCTTTTCTGCCAATATCCAAAAGTCTCAATACACCACTAAGGACGTTCATTGCAATACAACAATACACCTTGGAGGGCTTGTTTTGCCAACTTCCAAACTTCAAATAAGGCGCCAAGTACTATTCATCATCTTCTTGTGTCCTGTCCTCACTACCAGACAAGACATCCGTCCCCTTTCTTCTCCCCTATGTCAACCAACACCTCTACACACCTTATCCCCCCTCCAATTGCCACCTTGGCAATCTCTTGCAACACCATTCGTCCAAGGAACAAGACAATGATTTGATGGTTAAGATTAAAGAGCTTGGGCACTACTCAATTTAGACCCAAGATGAGTATTTGAAGACACTCACACAAGAAGCACACACGGCTTCCCTCTCAGCAAAGAAGCACACCTCCTAGAATATTCTTAAGCCTAGTATAAATAGGGTTTATGTGTAAGCCATTTTGCACCTAGAGTTTTTTTTACTTTTCAGCTTATAATTTAAGTCTTTTATTGTAATGTTTTCTTAAAAAAGCCTTGTATTGATTTATAAAGTTTAATGAAAAATTGAGTTTTTATGTTATAATCCTGTTTCTAAGTTTACAGTTTATTATGTTTTAAAACTGTTTCACAAGCTCACAAAAGCACTTTTTTTTACAACTTTCTTAAGCTGTTAACTTAAGCATTGTAAGTTTTTCTATAACTTAATCAGAAGCTTAAGTCCTATTTCACCAAAAATCACTCAAAAAGCTCAATGGTGATGATAAGCTTACAATGGAAAGAGCTTATGGATTATACTAGCCTTGATTTTAACAATCTATAGCTTTTAGAATAGACTCAAAGCAATATTAAGCCGTGTTTAAGCAAGGGCTTTTGTAAGTCTTAATTTTTCCATTTATCAGCTTATCTACTGTAGCATTGCTTATTTACTATTTATTTGTGCTTATTTATGCTTATTACTGCTTATTTATGATGTTGAGTGCCTAAAATGCTTAGCTTATAGTTTAAATTTTATTTGTGCAAGTTTTTAGTTAAAACTGTTGGTTATAAGCTTATATACTGTGTGATTAGAGTAGCTTATTTAAGTGCTTAGTTGTTGTTAGAATTTGCTTAAGAGTGTCTGATTTACCTGTCAAACATCTGGTATTTAGAAAAGTTTGCTTAAATCTTTAAAAATCAAGTTTAAAATGTCTTTGAAAAACTTAAAAGGGTGTTTGGCACAAGCAGTACTAACCCATATTTTAGTAAGCGTTGGTCCTATTTGACCCAATTTTAGAAATTTAACCTTTATTTTTAAAGTCTTTTAACCTGTTTTTGATCATTGTTTAAGTTGGAATCTAAAAATCATAAGTTTTGTAGCATGTTGTTTGAATCTGAGAGCTTATAGCTTATTTCACCTGCTTATTTGATTAAGTCTATGAAACTTGAGTTTTTGTGTTTGTATAAGTCTTAAAACAAGTTAGTATAAAAAATCATAGGCCTGCATTTGTTAGTTTTGTATTTTGCCAAAACTATCAAATATTGCTAAGTGTTTAAAAAATTTGAGAAATTGCTTTTTCAAAAGCTTGTTGTGGCTTATTGTGAATTTCAAAATGCTTTTTGAGTGTTGATTATTGTTCTTTGAGGTAAGAGCTTAATCTGTTTTGAGGTTTTAAAGCCATAAGGTTCTGTTTGTTTGCTTATTTTTAAGCTCAAAATTTGTGTTTTGCAAAGATTTGAAATTTTTTTCTAAGTGTTGAAGTCTGAGTTTGCAGCTTTTTCATAAGCACTCCAATGAGTTTGCTGATTATTAAAGCTTATTGTTCAAGCTTTAAGGGCATATAAGCCCTTAACCCATAAGGATCTATTTTGTTGCTTATTTTTAAGCCCAAAGGTGCCCCTTTAGGCTGTTTGTTACTAGTTTTTTGCCAAATTGTTTTTTAGCTTATTTAAGCTTATCTGCTTATTGCTTCTGCTTATTTAGGTGTAGTTCAGCTTATTAGGTTAGGTTTAGTCCAATTTAGCTTATTTCTTTTAGTCTAGGGCTTATTTGAGCTTATTTGCAGTTTAGCTTTAAAAAATTTAAGTGTTATAGCTTTTTAAGATTTCTGTCCTTTTTAGCTTAATTTAGCTTAAACTCTTTGCTTATTTTTGTTTGCTCATGCTTATTAAGTGTAGCCTTTTAGTTGTTCTCAGCTTTATTGCCCTTCATTAGCTTATTTAGTTTAGATAAAGGTTAACAGTTAGCATTTTTAAGGATTAGTGAAGTTAAGCTTATTCTGTTCCCTTTAATTGCTTATTGTGTGCTTATTTTTGGTTTATAAAAAAAGTTGTTTTGCAAAAGTTGCTTATTTTTAAGTGGTTTAAAAAGTTGTAAAAAAATAGGAAACAAAAACATTTAGGATTAGGGGAAGCCCCAGGTGAGCAAGGCTCGAACCTGGGACCTCAACCCACACCCAAACGCTTTACACAACACACGCTACCAACTTGCCCTGGGGGCTTTTTCATTTTATCTTTGCAAAATCTATTACTTATACACATTTTAGCCCTTTTAGCTTATTAGCCATTTTTAGCTTATTTAACATCTTATTTGATAAGCTGTTTTCACCGGCTTATTTTTATTAGATCCCTCATTGTTCAATGCACTTTTGCTAATTTTTTCAGTTTTTTATTAAATAGTTTAGTATTTTTAAACATTTAATTTCATTAAAATCGTTTTTAATTCATAAAAAATTATAAAAAAGTTAAAAAAATATAATTCTTTTTTAGAAAATTTTCTTTTAACATATAGAACTTAGAAAAATTAGATTTGCTTTCGTAGGGTTGAAATTGCAAAATTTTGATTTTTAAAGAAGGGAATTGAATCCCGTTCACATTTTTAGAGTTTTTAAGCCCTAGTCACCTTCGTTTTTGGTCTAGTTTTCTTTGTTCTAGCTTTTTAGTCAATTAAGACTTATAAAAACGAAAAAGATCATCTTAGGATTCAATTTTGATAATTTAGGGTTTTTAGGTCCCGTTTAGGATTACCGGTTTGCGTTTTTAGTTAAAATTTGTTTTCCCTAAAATGTTTTTAAGTTTTTACCATAATTTTCCCGTAGTTTTAGATAACCAATCACAATCTTGTTCCATTCAAGCATCGATTCTCAAAACGACTCTCGACTTTCAATTGCATTCCTCGTTGGGGAAACGACCCGGGAATCATACTCCCGGTTTACTATAATTGTGATTTTTTGATTCTTACCCTTATTATATATTTATATATTTATAAGTAATTTATATTTATATATATATTTATATTTTAAAGGTGTGATAAGAGCTTGGACTTATCTGCTTTCAAATTATCCCTCCTATTCTTCAGTCTCTTATCTTCAGGGTCTTCTAGTTGTTGGAGATCGTATTGGGCTCAATGAGTCTATTGCCACGACTCACTGAACCCATCACCTTCTTCTTTGGCTCATGATTCATTCAATGAGTACCGCCTCACTGAATGCTAGAGTCTTTCTTGTAGACTCAGGCTGCGCATCTTGAAGGTAACTCACTGAGCGACTATTCACTCAGTGACCTTGAAATGTTAAAGGTTATTTACACTTAGGTTTTATTGTATTCAAATCCTAAGTGAAAGATCATTGGGCACTGAATTGACCCAACAACAATTTATTAAGCGAGCTTGAGTTCGAGGTATACGGGTTGTTAAAAGCAATCAACAATGCTTAGCTATCAAATTATGAGGTAAAAGGTGTGACTACTAGAGGAGGAAAGACAACAACCGAAATCATTCGCGACACAAATGACATAAACAAGGAACCTCTGACACTTCATCATGATAAACCCATAAAACGAAATGAAGTCCTCACCAAACCTCAAGAAACAAAAGAACAAACTGTTCAGCCACCAACACCACTAATTCCTTTTCCCACAGGTTAAAGAAAGAAAAAGAAGAAGCCCAACAACGAAAGTTCTTAGAAAACCTAAAACAACTTCACATAAACATTCCATTTACCGAAGCCCTTTCCCAAATGCCAAAGTACGCCAAATTTCTAAAGGGGCTACTATCAAACAAAACCAGGTTAGAGGAAGCTTGCACAGTTACAATGAATGAAAGATGCTCAGCAATATTGCTAAACAAACTCCCATCCAAGGAAAAAGACCATGGGAGTTTTATTATTCCTTACGATATCGGTCATTTACATATCAATAATTCTTTAGCAGACTTAGGATCTAGTATAAGCTTAATGCCTTACACGATGTATGAGAAATTAGGCCTTGGGGAACCCAAACCTACGAGAATGAGCTTAGAACTAGCAGATAGATCCATTCAGTATCCACGGGGAATAGTAGAAAACGTACTTATCAAGATTGATAAATTCATCCTCCCCATCGATTTTGTTATCTTAGACATGCGGAAAGACTCTACGATTCAGATAATCTTAGGAAGACCATTTCTAGCAACCGCATGGGCAATGATAGATATATTTAACAAAAAGATAACACTAAGGGTGGGGAAAGAAGAGGTAATTTTTAATGTAGACCAATCAATGAAAAGATCTCCCGCCGAGGACGATGAATGTTATGGGATCGATTTCTTGGATACAACTATACATTCAAAAATACAGGAGTTATTAGAAGATGACCAATTGGACTCATTTCTGGTCAGTAACCTGGAAGAGAGCATTGGTCTATCCGATTTAGAAAGCTATGATAAGACTGAACCTATACGGCGTATTGAAGAAGTAAATACGCCGTATTCACATGAAACTAAAAACGAGCACCTCTATTCTGCCAGTGCCAACAAAATCGACGAAAACCAACCAGTACTGAAAGACCTTCCCTCCCACTTGGAATACGCGTACTTAAAAGGAGATGAATCTTATCCAGTGATTATCCCATCCAAATTAACAAAAAAGGAGAAAGTTTCACTTTTGCAGGTATTAGAAAAACACAAGTGGGAAATAGCTTAGAAGATATCAGACATAAAGGGAATAAGTCTGTCATTTTGCACACACAAGATCTTAATGGAGGAAAGTTTTAAACCTGTCATTCAACCCCAGTAACGTTTAAATCCAAAAGTCCAAGACGTGGTTAAAAACGAAATCATTAAGTTACTTGATTCAGGATTAATTTACCCGATATCGGATAGTCCGTAGGTGAGCCCTATTTATGTTGTCCTAAAGAAAGGCGGGATGACCATGGTCTTAAACGACAACAACGAATTAATACCGTCTCACACAGTTACAGGATGGTGCGTGTGCGTTGACTATCGTAAACTGAACGATGCAACGCAAAAAGATCACTTTCTCTCCCTTTTATTAATTAGATGCTAGAACGTTTATTATGAAATGAGTATTATTGTTTTCTTGATGATTTTTCAAGGTTCTTTCAAATTCTTATCGCACCGGAAGATCAAGAAAAGATGACTTTTACTTGTCCTTATGGGACTTTTGCCTACAGAAGGATGTCGTTTGGTTTATGCAACGCTCCAGCAACCTTTGAAAGATGCATGACGGCAATATTCCATGACATGGTAGAAGATTTTATGGAGGTTTTCATGGACGATTTCTTAGTGTTCGGTAATTCTTTTGACGAATGTCTAAATAACCTTGATAAAATGCTCGGTAGATGTGAAGAAACCAACCTTGTGCTAAATTAGGAAAAATGTCATTTTATGGTAAAAGAAGGTATTGTTTTAGGACACCAAATGTCTGGGAAGGAAATCGAGGTTGATAAAGCTAAAACTGATGTAATTGCCAAATTGCCTTACCCTTCAAATGTAAAAGGTGTTAGCACTTTTCTGGGGCACGCTGGGTTTTATCGCAGCTTCATAAAATACTTTTCTATGATTTCTAAACCAATGACCCAACTTTTAATGAAGGACGTGAATTTTAATTTTTCTGAAGATTGTAAGAAAGCATTTAATAAATTAAAAGAAAAAATGACCACCGCATTCATTATAATATCTCTCGATTGGAACGAGCCTTTTGAATCAATGTGCGACGCTAGCGATTTTGCAGTAGGGGCATTCTTAGGACAAAGAATAGACGGGAAATTCAAACCCATTTATTATGCCAGCAAGATCTTGAACGATGCCCAAGCACATTATACCACTACTGAAAAACAACTTCTTGCAGTTATTTTCTCTTTTGATAAATTTCGCCCCTATCTTATTTTATCAAAAACTATAGTCTACATTGATCATTTTGCTTTGAAGTATTTATTTAGTAAACAAGATGCTAAACCAAGGCTTATCAGATGGGTCCTGCTTCTACATGGATTCAATATCTAAATAAAAGATAAAAAGGGAGCAGAAAACCTGGCTGTCGATCACATGTCGAGACTCGAGAACCCAGATATGGGAGAATTAGCCAAAGATGAAATCGCTAATAAATTTCCTGATGAGCATTTAATGATATCAAAGGCCAAGCTTAATGACAAAGAGCCATGGTATGCAGATTATATAAACTACATTGTCAAGAAAGTTATACCTCCAAAATGGACACCGGAAAATAAAAAATGATTCTTCTCTCAAGTAAGGAATTATTTTTAGGATGAACCATTCACATTTAGATTATGTCCAGACAATGTAATGAGAAGATGCGTGGCTAGAAATTAAATTCTTAAAATCTTGGCGCACTGCCATTCCGGTCCCACTAGGGGATATCACGGCGCCTCAATTACAAGAAGAAAAGTTTACGAGGCAGGATTCTATTGGCCTAGTATCTTTAAGGATGCTAAATATTATGTGATGAAGTGCGATGCATGTCAAAAATCAGGAAACATGTCATCACGTAACAAGATGCCTCAAAATAATATTCAGGTATGTGAAGTATTTGACGTTTAGGGACTAGATTTTATGGGACCCTTTCCTGACTTTAGGGGTAACAAATACATTTTAGTAGCGGTGGATTACGTGTTTAAATGGTTTGAAGCTCAAGCACTCCTTATAAATGATGCTCGTGTAGTGGTTAAATTTCTAAAAGTGTTGTTTTCTAGATTTAGAGTTCCTAAAGCCTTAATTAGGGGAACACATTTTTGTAACTCTCAACTGAAAAAAGCATTGCTAAAATATGGGGTAACTCATAAAATATCAATGGCATATCAGCCCCAGACCAATGGACAAACTAAAGTCACCAACAGAGCTATTAAACGTATCTTAGAAAGGTCGGTCGGATATAACCCAAAGGATTGGTCTAAAAAACTCAACGATGCATTATGGGCATTTAGAACCGCTTACAAAACTCCAACAGGATGCACCCCCTTTAGAATGGTTTATGGTAAAGCTTGTCATCTTCCGGTAGAAATTGAACATAAAGCATATTGGGCATTAAAACAGTGTAATATGGATCTTACGGCTGCTGCAAAGAATCGTTTCATGGAGTTAAACGAGTTAATGGAATTACGAGATGGAGCATACGAGAATACTCGAATCTACAAGGAGAGAACCAACATATGGCATGATTCTAGACTCCGTGGAGATAAAAAATTTATAAATGGAGACAAGGTCTTATTATTCAACTCACGCTTGAAGTTACATCCGGGGAAGCTCAAATTAAAATGGTCCGGACCTTTCGTTGTGAAAACCATGTATCCATATGGAGCCGTAGAAATCACCGATAAAAATGGTTTGAGCTTTAAGGACAACGGCTAAAGGTTAAAAAAATACTACGATAGAAGTTTCAATACAGAGGATAACGAGATCATTGAGCTCGATGAATGAAGAATGAATGACAAGGATGAAAAAAGTTGAACTTTACGACTAGCTGAAACAAAAGTGCTTCTCGGGAGACAACTCAGTCATTTTTAAATTGTTTGAATTGTTTTTAAATTGTTTGCACGAGTCTGTCTTCCCAGACACTCCATACGGCATATCAAACCCCTCTGGATACGGCGTATGGATGTGTATGGACATTATCAGTCTGTAATTTAATTTTAGTACTTTCAAATTTTTAATTGTTTTTACAGGAACCATATAGCGTATCCTAGGGTTTGGGATACGGCATATTGATCCATGTATAGTTGTGTGTTTAATTGTTTTCCTGCATTATAACCATTGTATAACCGAGATAGGAATTGCACTTTTGTCTTCTGATCTTTTATGTAGGACCTTGCTATAAGAAAATCGATGATATGGTATACTCTGAAAAAGATGTGTGTTGAACTCGTACGAATCACTCTGAAGCCTCGTCAACATACTTTTGCTCAAGAACTCAAATTGTAGAATCATCCTGAGCAACATATTAGGGGAGTTCCTCGTTCTAATTCTATTTCCCATTTTCTTTAATTGTTTTATCTATACAACAAGGACGTTGTATAATCTAAGTGGGGGGATGGAGAATTAGAACGTTTACTTGTCCTTTCTTTTAAAATAACATGTTATATGCTTAAATTACGCCAAATTTAAAAATTTTTCTAGCATAACTTTTGTAGAAATTACTAGTTACATGACCTCGCGCACTATAACCCTTAATGCCAAATTGTAAGAATTAAGCCTGTTCCGTTTTCAAACATTTACTAAAAATTCCACAAAAATTATGAGTGTGCCGGTGATGTAGTGGACTTTAGAACTTGGCCTGGTATATCACTCGAGATCACAATGCTGAGTACTATGGATTTAGACAGAGAAACATTTTTAACTGGTAAATTTCTAAGAATACACCAAAAGCCTAAATGTTGTAGAATTAACTAACTATACTAGTTAGTTAAATCCCGTATAACCCTTTGCTTACTCTCACCATATGAGTAAGATCCCCTAGAAAAACCTGTTGAGCCATTCCTGTCTTTTTCACAGCATGTGTCTATTTCGTTACACCTTTACACCTTAGCCTACCCTTGTAGATTAAGCCTACTTAATCAAAGTTGCTAGTTGCTTTTGTGTAAAGTTTTGTATTTCTTGTGACAAAGTAAAATTTTCTATCTCCGGTTAGGTCGGGAAATTGCACAATGCAATAGAAAAATATGTAGCTCGTGTATTTTGCTACTTTCACGATTATGTATTATGTCCGAAGATGAAGTGCTACAGGAAAAAATTATCCAGAAAAAATATGATTATGAAGACGGTGAAACTACACCGAGATTTATGTTATGAAAAAAATGGAAAAATAAAAAATGCATCAAAAAAGAGAAGGAAGATTTATAGTCGGTTCGCTAAACTTAAACCCGATGAAATACTTGGAAGGAGCGAGTATCGTTGATATGTGGATAAAAATCAACGATGTATAGTTTTGTATTAAGTGACCGATATTACCACTTTTGTAAAAGTATGTAAATTTGGGATGTTCAGAAAGTTGACCATTATGGGAACGCCAACTTAGGTTGTCTTTGTCATTTCTATGATCGAGGCGTTTGTATATATTTCGAGTCTTTATCATGGAACGGTCGGGAAAAGTTACTAGCAACTGCCTTATTTGTTCAAGCTTAATTATTTGTTTTGTGAATTTTATTTAACAAAAATTTACTTCCCTATCCTAGCAATTAACCTTAGGTTTTACTCGAACGAGGTTGAGATCGAGTCATGCATGTCTATTCTGCCGTTACGGCCATGTATGCGTGACTCAGCCACCTTTTTGGTTTATTACTTTTGGTGAAAGTTAGAATATTCCTACCCTATATCATTCTTCATCCTAACTTTTGGTTAAACTCGAATGAGGATGTGATCGAACACACATGTCTATTCCGTCGTTACGGCCGTGTATGTGTGCTTCAACTGCCTTGTTGGTGTGGTACTTTTGGTGAAGGATTGTTAGAATGATCAACCCTTAGCCTTATAATAAAAACCCAATTTACCTTTTGACTTGTTCCTCCTTAGCTCTAGTTGTGAAGATGTGTATCCTTGCCAAGCATATGATATGAAACTAATCACGACCGAGCAAATGAGCATACCAATTAAATGTTACACCCTAGATTAGTTGAGTGATCTGAGTGTTTTCATTTCTATATTTCGTGAGGTGCTTGGTCTTGTACAGGTGATTAAAACGAAAGAAGTGCTTAAACGGAAAAATCCTTAACCTCGGTTGGGATATATTTTCAATAAATTTCTAGAGTCTACTTGAGGACAAGTAGGATTCAAGTGGGGGGATATTTGATGACATCAAATAATGTTACATTTATACCATCATTTATCCTGAATAAATTATCCACTTTTATATAATTATTGCAAGAATCGTTACTTAATTGCTTAAATTTGTAAATTGCAGTAATTACGAAGTGATTTGTGAAGAATGCTAAAAGGGCGCACTTTTTGGCGCTTAAACGGATGATATTAAATGATTGCTTAATTCTATCCCAAAATGCGTATCTTCTAAAAAGAGATCACGCGTATCAGTGCCTATGACCTTTACAAGGAAAAGCGATTCTCACTTCCTAATACTGGCGTCGCATGTTTCCTACTACGCCATATCGAATGTGCATAACTATCAGAGATTTGGTGAATAATTATAATTTGGGAAGTTATATCAGATTGATTATAAACTTAGCGCGCACTCCAAGGAAAACACCTCAATAAGCCGTATTGACCTAGCTCAATACGGCATATCCATTCTTTTTCAGATACTATAAATAGAAGACTCAAAAAACGAGTTTTTAGGGTGAAAATCATTTCTATATACCTACACATAAGATGATTTTCTAAAGAAAAGAAGAGCAATCAAAGGTCAAGCATCGATCACAATTCCATAGAAGACACCGTGTAATTCCTATACTCTTGTAATCATTTAATTTTTGGTATCGTTCGGTAAAATTTAGTTTTACCTTGGGGGTATTTGATCAGCTGTATAATTACAATGGTTAGGGTACTACTAGGGTATTAGCCATCTTAATGAAGGTTTAATGTTTGGCTTGTTTTAAAATTGATTTCTTAATTTATCGTTGAAAGTTTAATTATGTTTATCACATGATACTTGTCTACGTGTTTGAATATGCGACCTATCATTCAACTGGGTCTAGTTACGCCTAACAAGTGAACTAGATACTGGGATAGCTCTCCATATTGTGTTTTATATTACTGGACCAATAGGATCACAAATAATGTTCTTTATCTTTGTTTTTTAAATTATGAGCTTAGCTGGACCGGTAGGTGACCCATAATGTTTCAACAAGTATGTTTTTAATTAATTGATAAAGAGTTGAACAGTGAACTACCAGTATATAAAATATCGTCAAACAGTAAGTGGGTAAAGTCCCGATAGGCTAGGGTTTAACAAGATCACCATTGCTTTAATCCCTAGATAGATTATAATTAAACTAAAAGGATGCTTTATGCGGATACGTTAATTGTGACAGGATTCAACGTGTCTAGGTCTTAGGATGATGTCCCACCTAAGTCTTAAGAATGATATGCCGCTTCGAGATAAGAAATCATTGCACTAAACAATGAACAATACAGCATTTATCGATTTAATATGGCTAATACGGTTTTCTATCATTTGGCTTGTACCGCTCTTTTATTTTCTGATTGTTTTCTTGCATGTTTATTGTATTTTGAATTGATTATTGTCACCATAAAACCTGTGCCAGTCTCTCAGGCTGAAAACCCCCCATTGCCATTAGAACTAGGTTTAGCATAGGTTTAACCAGTAATTAGAATTAACTTAAATAGAGTAATTAAAATACTAGTAGAATACAAGCTTAACGACCTTGCTCTTAGTGTTCGACACCCTACTTACCACAAAACTCCACCCGATCGGGTACACTGCCCGTTAAAGTGTTGTTTTAAGATAAGTTGGCTAAATATAAATTTAAAACTTGTAATCAATAAATTGGGACCCTTTACGAGATACATCCGGGTTGTACCTATAAGTAGTTCTTAGCTTGTAACCTGAAAGAGTATGATGGTAACGGAGGTGCTATAGTGTATACCCGTTGGATTGAGAAAATGGAGTCAGTTAGTTATATGAGTGGGTGTAGGGATAGTCAGAAGGTGAAGTATGGAAACTAAAAGAGGGGGGGGGGGGTTGAATAGTTTACACGTTTGTTTTGCGTTTTAAAAGTTTATTTTCAAAAAGGTATAGATCTGAGTTATATGTTTAATCAAATCACAATTGAACAAGCAATAACTATCTAAACTAAATCACGATAACAACAATAATAATGTAAGAGAGAATGAAAGAAAAAAACAACCAAGACACCAAGTTATTTATTGGTTCCCGTACGAAGCACCCTATTCGCCCTACTCCTTCCCTGGGAGTATCCGATCGAGATTTCACTATGTAAACAAGCTTCCTTTAGGGCAAGAACCCGTTTAAAGTCGCTTACTTATTTTCTGGACACTAGCTAAATGTCGTGTCCTAATCTTAGCTAGAACCAAATTTACCACTTCACAGGATATACCACTCACAAGATCTACACTATCGGATCCACACAATATCCGAATCACACAACTACACAAGATAAATACAATAAAGGTTTGGTACTTAGAAGAAGAGAGGAGAGATCACTAATTAACACTTCGCTTCTTGATGAATATGAGTATTCTTCTCTTGCACTTGAATGAGAGGGAAGAGATAAGAAGAAGAGATTATACCACTTGAAACAAGATTTAAGTATGTTAGTGATCAAGAGTTTTAGTGGGAGAAAGAAGGTTTAGAGAGAGAAAGAAAAGACTGAAAAATTTCGTGCAAAGAGGAATTGTTTTTCTGCTGGGAATGGAGCAGTATTTATAGGCAGGGAATCCCAACGGCTCTCTGGGGGCGGTCCCGACGGTCCCTTATATATAAGGGGGCCGCCAGGCCTATAAGGGGGCCACCGCCTAGACTCCGCTCCTTTTTTGTCTTTTTGTGGGGAAGGTTGTATCTGGTGTAGAAGCTTTCGTTTTAGGGGGAAAATTTGACTTTCAAATTTGAATTTCAAATTTTAAGTTTTTATTAAAACTTTTTATTTTAATTAGAAAATATTTTGTAAATGTATTTTTGAGAAAATACTTTTGTACAATTAAAAGTAAGGATTAAGAGAAAAATATTTTCTTGATCACTAATCATGCTTAATTATTTTGTTGTCCATACCTTAAGTGATCACTAATTCTTAGAAAAATGAAATTTTACATTTAATAATTTGTAAACGTTTATTTTTATTGTAAACGTTTTTACATTTTGTTATTATCAAAACGTTGAGAGGTCAAAAAATATAAATAACGTTTTTGAGCATTATTTGTATTAACAATCTCCCCCTTTTTGATGATGACAAAATATAAACTCATTTTGAATAAAATTAAAGATGTCAAATTATTAAATGAGTTATGTTCCATTTCTCTCCCTTTTTGTCGAATTCAAAAAGAATGATCGTCGAGTTTGTTGAAGAAAGAAAGAGATCGACGATATCAAGACTCCCCCTTGATGTATGCTCCCCCTCGTTCGGGGCACCAAGGGATCGATCTTACGATAATTTGTTTGCTACAAAACAAAGTTAGAAGTACAAGTGCAAGACAAATATCTTTCAAGTTAACATATTGCATTTAAATCAAACAAACAAGAGAGTTTCATTCAACTAAGAAGAAACTCATACATTAGCACATCCAACAAATATATTCATACAATATTTGTATGAATCATTATAATAGAAAGTAGATAATCATAAAGACATAATAAGGCATAGATCTACACTAGTTGATTCTTGAAAGGTAGAAGATTGCCGAATCAAAAGATGAAAGAACAATTATTTAGGAAGATTAATCATGTAGAAATGATTAATTAAAGAGGGGAAAAGAAGGAGTTGGTGAAGCATGAGTTGGAGGTAGGGACGGGTTAGAAGATAGTGAATGAAGTTGATTTCATTTCTCAAAGAGTGGAATTGGTGTCTAGAAAACTTGCAACAATGATAAAAACTTGAGTGAAATTCAACTTGAGCATGAGAAGGAGGATGAATTTGTGGTGGTGGTGGTGAAGGTGGTGCATGAATGTAGGCATTGGATGGATTAGGGTGTGAATCAAGAATGGTGGAAATGTTGTGGAGTTGGTAATTCGTTTGATCTCTTAAGGGATTGTAGGATGGTGGTGAAGGAGATTTTAAGTAGACTCTTGGAGGAAGAGGATGTGAGTCATTTTGGGAAGGAGGTGATGATTTTGGAGTGGATGGTTTGCGTTTCCATACTTGTCTAATCGACATCCTTGGTTTTCTAGAGAAATTAGAATGGTGGTTTTAGCAAGACATTGATAAAGAAGAAGTGAGATTTAAGGGAGATGAAGATGGTGATGAAGTATGAAAGTTGGGTGAATAAATAATGGAGAAGATTGGATAAAGTGACAAAGCATGGTTTAGGAAGAGGAGAGTGCCAAATATGGTTTAGCCAATCTGGGAAATGACAGCTTGAGGATGTAGGTAGGAGGGTCAAGATACAGAAAAAGAGGTCGTACATCAAAATCTTCTTTCCCTTCTCTGTGCGGTCCCATATCACTGGCGGTCCAAATATATTAGGGGGGGGGGGGGGCGCCTGTAAATAAGGGGGCTATTTTCTGGGATAAGAAGATTTCCAGTTTTCTCTTTTTCTTAAGTCCAGTGATTTCGGCTTCTATCAATATTCAAGAATCAACTAGTTCAAGCAATAATATGTAGTTCTATTCTAACATACAAATCATTTAGCAAGTAGTGGCATTTCAACTATAATCATAAAATTATCAAGTCATAGAGCGATGATAGAATGTAGAAGATTATCCAAGTCAAATGCAAATCAAAATTTGCCACTTCTAGTCCTAATAATAGAGAAATATAATGTATTAAACACGAGAGATAATAATAATAATAATAATAGGGGGCCGTGCTGCTGTTCACATTTTTAATAATAATAATTGGCTGCACGGCGCAACGGGTTAAGTATATGACTAAATGTGCGGATATTGGATACGGATTTCTCCCTTTCTCATTTTCTTCTTTTGGGGAACTTGAGAAAGATGCGGTGACTTTACTAAAGCGGGTCCGAAAGTTTTCCATGGCTCAAGATATTGGGGCCCGTGCTGCTGTTCACATTTTTAATAGGATTGGTTTTTCTATTGCTAAAGGAGTGGGAGCCCAAATCTCGGCTTCCCTCCAATTTATTGTAATCTTTATTGTTCTAATGAAGTGATGTTTATAATGAAAAAAAAAATAAAAAAAAAATAAAAAAAAATTAATAATAATAATAATAATAATAGAGTCATAGGAGTTGTATCAATCCATTCATTTTTGTTTTCCACCCATCATGTTCTTGAGAGCTTGTCCAATTGACCTTAACCCTTCCCGGTGAGCATCTCTTTGTTGAGTTTAAAGATTATTGGTCTCGGAGAGTGATAACGCTCTAAATATCTCGTCTTTTCCTTTCGTATTAATAATACGTTTAGAGAGAATTATGTCGCTGTTTTTTTAAAAATAAAAAATATTAAATATGGTGTTGTTTGTTTATTAAGAGGCTCTGAATCTGAATCTGATTCGCACATCTGAATCTGAATATTCGATAGAAAAGTCTGAATCTGATTCTCATCTTAATCTGAATGAGTGGTCGAGAAGTCTGAATCTGAATGAAATAAAACTGTTTGTTTTGATAAAAATGTATAGATGTGTTAAACAATAGTTTTTACAATTTAAATATAAAATGATTGCATTCGCACAAAAAATAAATTTTATTAAATAAAGAAAACAAATTTTATAATATAATCAATTTAAATTTAAAGTGTTTAAAAAACATGCATTAAACAAAATATAAATGACTTCGAAACCGTACCATTCAATTTGAACAAAATATAAATTGGCACATATCATCTTATACATTCTTCATATAACAAAATATATGCAATCATTATATTTAATACTTTTAATACAAAAGATAAAAGTGAAACAAGAAAAGAAAAAAAATAATAACAGCAAAGTAGAAAATAAATAAAGAAAAAAAGAAACAAAAAAGACATTAAGAGGTGTTAAGACACCCCCTCCACATCTAGCTCAGTAAGAGGTGTATGCCTCTTACTGCCTCTTAATGGCCAGAAAAAAACAAACACTCTTAACAGTGTTTGCCTCTTCCTGCCTCTGAATGACATGAAAAAAACAAACAGTCTTAATGACCTAAATGTCTGACCGCGTCTGAATGAGGCAGATTAAGACGATGTTAAGAGGCATTTTAGAAAAAACAAACACCACCTATGATAATATGATGATGATAAAAATGCTCAAACTTAACATAAGAGCCTTTCAACTAATATAATAATATATAACTAATTTTTTCAATCAAATAGTAGCATGCATATTTTGAGTATTAAATTGAATTTTTTTTCTTTCAAAAATATTTTAATTATTACATGACAATGTTAAATATATTCTAAGATATTCGACTTTTTCATAATTTTATCATCATAAATTAATTGACATTGATAGTTTTAAGAAATGGCGAAGATGGTTAACAACATGAGAATATAACATACCAACAATATATGATTAATTTACGAGATTAAAGGCGACACAATATCTTTGAATGTTTTGTTTTAACACAACTTATTTATATGTTGCTATGTCGTGTTAGTTCAATGACTCATTTGTTAAATTTAATGTTTAATAATCGTTTATGTATCATACGAATGAAATTGTTATATATTAATATCATTCAGACACTTTTTTATACAAAAAACAAACAATATTATTTCATTCAGATTCAGACATTTATGTAACACCCCCATTTTTACAATATAGCAGCGGAAGCTAATTTGGGGTATTACTTCATGGATACAACAATCATAATCAT
>BQNB010097264.1:0-23923 GCA_026074375.1 Tanacetum coccineum | reverse complement strand
CTTTTTTTCCCTTTTTTGGGGGTGGTGATTTGCGAACAGACGTTAAGCATAAACTAATTAACGTCAAACAAACCCTACATAAAGCCTATATTCTGAATAATTCTAATCAGACATGAATATTTATATAACAGTGGATAACGGATTTATATGGATCGCATTTACCATACGGCAATGTGTGTGGGAGGCCTACAAAGGTCGGTTCTCAATATGAAAGTATCCACCAACTAGGCACATGTGTAATTAGATAGCAATGGCAACACCTCAAAACTTCATAGTTACATTGCATTCTTTAAATCAAATGTAAAAACTAGGTATGATGAAGGTATATACGCACCATTGGAAACCTCTAAAACCCTAACTGCTCTTCCTTTTTTTTCTAAATTTATTCAAATCGCTAAGGGTAACTCAAGATCATCCAAGAAGCATACATACGTGGCTAAAATATATAAGGCACTTCAAAGACTTAAGCTTTTATGTGAATTTCCTATGCTTGAAACCAATACTTTGCTCAACTCAAACGTTATAAACAAATATCGAAACAAAGAAAACATACATTGAACTGACTTGAGATCAATCCAGGCCGTAAACCATAAAGCTTCATGTAGTGATCTGTTATATCAAATCAAATACATATTAGTAATAAAAAAACCATCGCCACATAATTCTTTCGTACTCTAAGTCTCTAATACGATATCAAGTTAAACTGAAGAGACTGTACCACTGGACAGTTGGAGAGATGAACGAATAACGATAATGTAGAAGATAACCGCGTAAATAACTAAAAGCACAAGCTCTCTTTGTCTACATGCCTTATTCATCCCTCATCAACCAACGATAACAATTGCAATCTGTGAATATTAACACTTACTTATATAAAATTATGATAACTTCTTAAATTAATGAGTTTACTTTTCCAAATGTACCGTTATGCGGTTATAAAACATGAACCCAAAAAAATATACCAATATATACTTTCATATTTCTTCTCGATATCAAATTGATGTTGACCTGTCTAAGGAATTTGGTAAATATTTTAGGGTATGGCATGTCGGCATAAGTATGATATCAAGACGCGTAGGGTACATATGGGGAAGTACGTTGTTATTAAATGAACAAACCTATGACTAGTCAAAAAAATGAAATTGGTATGAATTATGGTAACATTTTGTAATTTACTTTTATGGGGTTATAAAATATATCAGTAGAATTTAATAATTGCATATAGTTAGATCAAATTAAGCTATTTTGAAAACATAATGGATCGCTTCTATTAAAACTAAGACGAAAATCAATTGAGTGTACTGTAAGTTGTTTCATTAAAATATAATTGGAAGTTAGGGAAACAAATATACTTACCGGAAGGAAGGAAGTCGTTGCTGCTGGAATTGGTGCTGTGGTTCAAAGGGGAGTGAAATGGGGGAGGGAAAGTTATGTTATGTGACAAAATCTAAGCGGGTGTTTGGTTTGTTGGTTGGACTATGTGCAATCTCTTGAAACCGTTTCTGATAAACCAAACACTCACTACCAAAAAGCTCGAGATCAGATCGATAAAATTTGTAAACGAGTCAAGCCTAACCGAGCTCGAGCTTTACATTTAGGCTCGCGAGCCTAAACAAGCCTAAACGACACAATAATATTTTTAGTATTAGATATATGTAAAACATTATGCATTTATATTATAGAATAACTTATTAACGAGCTAAAAGAAGATATATTACAAGTAGAGCTCGATTCAAACTTTATATTTTCATTTCCAAATCGTATAAACGAGCTGAGCTCGAGCCGAGCCCGAGCCTGTATAGCATACCACGAGCCGAGCTCGCGCTTAAAAATGAGGCTTGAACCGAGCCGAACTCGAGTTTTATAAAACTTAAACGAGCCGAGCTCGAGCTCTGATAGGCTCAGACTCGGCTCGGCTCGGCTCATTTCCAACCATACTCTCTACTTTGGAATGAAAAAAAAACATCTCCATAATTGTTTTTCCTTACTTTCAAGGTTTGTCGTGTAAGTTGTGGTTCAACACGTATACAAGCAAATGGTCATGGGCATGATTTGTGGTTTAGGTGACTAAAGGTTCGTAGTTTCGAGTTACGGATGTTTCGAGTTGTTCGTCAAAGTTATTTATTTAGATGATTAAAGGTTTTGGTTTTGGTCATGGATGTTTTTTTGAGTGGTCATAGGTTGTGCTTTCGGTCGAGTTTTTTTAGGAGTTGTGGTTTGTACTTTGAGTTCAACGAGTGGTTTCGGGTCATGGTGGTTCTACTTTCGGTGAGTGTTAAGCGAGGGTTTTTCAAGTCATGGATGATTACGGCGAGTGGTTATGGATTATGGTTTCCAACTACTTTTAGTGTGGTTTATGGTCAATTGGTTCACGTTAATGAATATCAAATAACGTTGTTGTAGGTTATGGTTAAGTTCGTGTTCAGATCTCCCTTAATGTTTGGATTTTCTTAAACTCGAGGGATTTTTCTTGTGGATCGGGTCATTGTTTAGTAGGTTTCCAAGTGGTTCGGGTCAATGTTAAGTTATGTAGTTTAGGTTGTGATCTGAGGTGTTTGTATAGGCAATAGTCAAAAGTAAGGGTTATAACCAGTCGTTTTAACGGGGCTGGTTAAGTGGTATTGCTAATACACTCAAAGTTAATATAATTTTCTTCACAACATTTTCTAATTTTTGTGGTGTCACCACTCTAGCGAATTATGTGGTCGGATTTACTTTGAATTTTCCGCCGGTCTCGTCTTAAGTGTCCGGTCATGATCGATCATTAACGCAATCTTTCTTCTACTGAATGATTTCTGATGACATCAAATAACGTCACTTTTATAGCATCATTTATCCTATGTAAATTACTCATTTTGTATAATTATTGCAAGAATTGATACTTAATCGTTTATATTTGAGAATTGCAGTAATTATGGAGTACTTTATGAAGATTAGCTAAAAGGCACGCATTCTGGAGCTTAAACGAAGAAATCTGAAGAATATTGTTCTGACAACCAATACGCCGTATCCATCAAGAAAGATACGGCGTATCCGTGCCTGCACTTCACAAAAAACCACGAAGAATAAAGTCTTATATGCCGTATCCAGAAGACCTCAATACGCCGTATCCAAGATATAGTAATTAAATATTCTGGAAGATATTGAACGTGGTCCCTACTCTAAGAAACTTCCAATACGCCGTATTGACTTCAACCAATACGGCGTATCGACCTAATTCCAGACAGTATAAATAGAAGGCCTAAAAACGAGTTTTAGGAGTGCTTGATCATATTTTCGATACTCTAACCATAAAAGTCGATTTTCAGAAGACAAGAAGAGCAGAAGAGGTCAAGCAAAGCTACTAATTCCATAGGAAATACCTTGTAATCTCCTATACTCTAGTAATCGTTCGATTTTTGGTATCATTCGTTTAACTCGATTAGTTTACCTTGGTTGGATTATTATTCTTGTATTGATTACAATGGTTAAGGGCTAATACTCTCAGGTATTAGCCAAGATTATGAAGATTTAAATATTTGGTTTGTTTATATCGATTGCTTAATTTATAGTTGATCGTTTTTTATGTTTATCAATCTATACTTGTTTACATGCTTTTATATGCGACCTATCATTCAACTGGATCTAGTGATACCAACCAAGTTAGCTAGATGTCGGGATGACTCTCCATATAGCTATTTATATATCTAGAATAATAGGATCACAAATAATTTCCTATCTTTACCTTTGGTTTATGTGAACAAGTTGGACTAGCAGGTGACCTGGGATCAACAAATAACATACTAATTTCTTTGGTAAAGACTTAAACAGTGGACTACTAGAATATAAATTTCCATTAAGCAATAAGTGGGTAAAGTCTCCATGAGCTAGGGTTTAATAAGATCACCATTATTAATCTCCTAAGATAGATTATAACTAGCGAATAGGATGCTTTATGCGGATGCGTTTAATTGTGACAGAGTTCTACGTGTCTAGGTTTTAGGAAGAAGTACCGCCCAAATCTTGGAATGATATGTCGCCTCGAGATAAGCACTCATTGCACTAAAATAAACAAACCACTAATTTGAATAATCATGGTTAATACAATTTTCTTATATTTGGATAGACCGCTCTTCCACCTTTTGATTATCTGCTTACGTGTGTTATTGTGTTTTAAATTGATCTAAGTTACCACAAAACCTGTGCCAGTCTCTCAGACTGAAAACCCTCTTCATCCGTTAGAATTAGGATTAACACACGTTTAGCATAGGTTTAACATAGATTAGAATTAACATAGTTTAAATTAACTTAATTTAGTTAACCAAAATATTGATAAAACTATAAGATTAACGCTCTCGCTCTTAGTGATCGACACCCTACTTACCAACGAAACTACATCTGATCGGGTACACTGCCCGTTAAAGTGTTGTTTTTTGTTAAGTCCGCAAAATATAAATGTAAAACTTGATACATAAAATAACAACCTACACGACGACACATCAGGTTTTTGGCGCCGTTGCCAGGAAGTGCGATTGTTTAATTTCTTGTTTTTATTGGTATTTTTAGTATAAATTTAGTTTTGTATTTCTACTGTCTGTTGTTATTTATTGAATACGGCGTATCCATTTTCTTTGAATACAACGTATTCGACATCAAACATCGATACAGCGTATCCAGTTTACTGAATATGACGTATCGACTGTCTAATACAGCAGCAGTTTTTGTTAGCTTTTTCGTTTAGTTTTCTAGAATAGTTTTACTTCGAATTATGTCTTTTTTCAGCTACCATTTTTGGGTTCCCTCCTTACCCGTTCAATTACCCTAAAATGAGGTTGACTATTGAAGAAATGTTGGGCTAAATTCATTGATGAATGTAAACGTGAACATGAGGAGATGAAAATATTCATTAAAGAATTTTGAACCACCAACGAGCTTTTGTTAAAAGAACGAAACAACTTATTGATTGAGCTGAAAATCAAGGTAAACGAATTGTCAAAGGTTATGGGTAATGTTTTGATTCCAAGAAACGAAGTCAAAGGAGTGACAACTAGGGGAGGAAAGATGACGTCTGAAGCCACCCCTAGCAAAGAAGTTAATGAAACTGGAATCAACAAGAACGAACCTCCCAGATTTGAACAAGATGTGCAGGAAAAGCCGCATGATGACGGTGTGAAAAATAAATCTTCGAGTATTCCTGAAAGAGCTACTCATCCATTGGTAAAACCACAACAGACATCTATCCCTTTCCCAAACTGGTTGAGAAAAGAAAAAGAAGAAGCACAACAATGGAAGTTTTTAGAGAATCTGAAACAACTCTATATTAATATTCTGTTTATCGAAGCCCTAGTGCAAATACCAAAATACGCTAAATATCTGAAGAGTTTACTGACGAATAAATCCATACTAGAAGAAGCTTGTACAGTGATAATGAACGAAAGGTGCTTAGTTGTCTTGCTCAATAAACTGCCATCAAAAGAAAAAGACCCAGGGAGTTTCACTATCCCTTGTCAAGTTAGTTATTTGCAAATTAATAATGCTTTGGCAGATCTAGGAGCTAGTATAAGTTTAATGCCCTATACGATGTATGAAAATTTAGGTTTAGGGGAACTAAAACCAACTCGAATAAGCTTAGAACTAGCAGATAGGTCAATTCAATATCTAAGGGGAATAGTTAAAAATGTGCTTATTAAGGTAGATAAATTTGTCCTCCCTATTGATTTCGTTATATTGATATGTCGGAAGACTTTAAAATTCTGATGATTTTAGGAAGACCTTTTCTAGCCACCGCCCATGCCATGATCGATGTGTTTAATAAAAAGATAACACTTAGGGTAGGAGATGATGAGGTGATCTTTGATATGGACTAATCAATGAAAAGGCCTCCTACCAAGGATGATGAATGCTATGGCATTGATGACTTAGATGACACTATCAACATAGAAACTCAAGAATTGTTAGAGAATGATCAATTGAATTCATTTTTACTTAAGGATCTTGAAAAATCGATTAATCGATCGGACCTAGAGAGCTGTAATTCCATAGGAGATAAGTTTTTTAACAATTCTGATGTTGAGATGTCAATACGGCATATCGACCCAGTCAATACGCTGCACTCAAAAGCCCAGGAACCCGAGGGAACTGATAGAGTCAAAAATGAGCATGTTTATTCAGCTAGCGCTAATGAGATTGATGAAAAGAAACCTAAGCTGAAAGATTTGGCTTCCCACTTAGAATATGCATATCTACATGGTAATAAATCTTTTCTTATAATTATCTCGTCTAAACTATCCGAGGATGAGAAAATATCACTTTTGCAGGTATTGGAGAAACGTAAAGGAGCAATTGCTTGGAAGATGTCAGACATTAAGGGAATAAGTCCATCATTCTGCACACACAAGATCTTAATGGAGGATGACTTCAAACCGGTCATTCAACCCCAAGGCGTTTAAATCCTAAAGTCCAAGATGTGGTGAAAAACGAAATTGTTAAGTTACTTGATTCTGGGTTAATTTATCCCATCTCGGACAGCTCATGGGTTAGCCCTATTCATGTTGTCCCAAAGAAAGGAGGACTGACTGTAGTTTTGAATGATAACAACGAACTGATTCCTTCTCGCACGGTTACAGGATGGCGAGTTTGCATCGATTATCGTAAAGTGAATGATACAGCTCGAAAGGATCATTTCCCTCTTCTATTTATTGATCAAATGTTAGAACGTTTATCTGGGAACGAATATTACTGTTTTCTTGATGGTTTTTTAGGATTCTTCCAAATTCCAATTGCATCAGAAGATCAAGCGAGGACGATGTTCACTTGTCCTTATGGAACTTTTGCTTATAGGAGAATGTCGTTTGGGTTATGCAACACACCTGCAACTTTTCAAAGATACATGATGGCAATTTTCCACGACATGGTGGAAGACTTTATGGAAGTGTTCATGGATGATTTCTTGGTATTCGGTAACTCTTTTAATTGTTGTCTTGCTAATTTGGATAAAATGCTTGCTAGATGTGAAGAAATCAACCTTGTGCTGAATTGGGAAAAATATCATTTTATGGTAAAAGAAGGCATTGTGTTAGGACATAAAATTTTAGGGTGGATATCAAAGTAGATAGAGCTAAAATTGATGTAATAACCAAGTTACCCTACCCGACAAACGTAAAAGGTGTTAGGAGTTTCCCGGGACATGCTGGATTTTATCGTAGATTCATAAAAGAATTTTCCATGATCTCTAAACCAATGACCGAACTTTTGATAAAAGAAACAAAATATGATTTTTCTCTTGCTTGTAAAAAGGCATTTAATATTTTGAAAGAAAAATTAACTACCGCGCCTATCATGATATCTCCCAATTGGAATATGCTCTTTGAATTAATGTGTGACGCTAGTGACTTTGCTGTTGGAGCTATTTTAGGACAACGAATAGATGGGAAATTCAAACCAATCTATTAAGCTAGCAAAATGTTGAATAATGCCTAAGAACATTATACCACTACCGAAAAAGAACTTCTCATAGTAGTTTTCTCTTTTGATAAATTTCGCCCTTATCTTATTTTATCAAAAACTGTGGTGTACACTAATCATTCTGCTTTGAAGTATTTGTTCAGTAAACAGGATGCCAAGCCTAGGCTTATACGATGGGTTCTGTTACTTCAAGAGTTCAATATTGAAATCAAAGATAAAAATGAAGCAGAAAACTTGGCAGCATATCACTTATCTAGGTTAGAGAATCCACACATAGAGGTGTTAACTGAGAGGGAAATTACTGATGAATTCCTCGATGAGCATTTAATGGTGCTAAGATCCGAGTTTAAAGACGATGAGCCATGGTATGCGGATTTCATTAATTATATTGTTGGAAATGTTGTTCCCCCAAATTGGACCTTCGAAAAAAGAAAGAGGTTTTTTTCGTAAGTCAAGACTTACTTTTGGGAAGAACCTTATGTAGAATATCTTAACACAAGTATGGATTGATTCACTTAGAGTTTTAGAGAGAGAAAGATGTTTAGATGAACACTTAGAGAGAGAAACAAAAATAATAATATTAGCTTAGTGAAAAATGTGACAAATGAACAACCAACACCCTCTCTAAGCTATGGAGAGGGTTTATATATGACTTACTATGGCTGGCTATGGACTCATAGTGGGCTTATCCATGAGCCTTTGGCCCGATTAGCTTTCTAACTTAACCATACAACTTACTACGAGCTATGACTAACTATATTGGTAGTGACCGACACTTTTTCTTATTTTTAACAATCTCCCCCTAAGGGAGGTCACTCCAATTTACAAAAATTTAAACTTAGCATACTATGCTTTCACTTCGGTCTTGAGCTCGTAGTCTTTAACTTCAATCATTAACTTGTAATTTGATGTAGTGATCATTGACTTTGGATTTGAGCTAGTTCTTTTGTCTTGACATGAATGTGATCTTTGAGCTTCTTGAAATCATCAACTAAGCATAATCTCGTTTTGGCATCTTGTAAACTTTTCCATCTCGTGAACTTGTGACTTCTGGACTGACATGCTCATACCTTTCTTGATTTGATAATCTTGAAAAGCTTTAATAATGCATCTTTCTTGAATTTTATTAACTTTAACACTTTGTCGCTTCAAGAAGGACGTACGGTATCAGAGTAGCGGAAGTCTTAAAACATGTACTTGAGCTTTCATGATGTCTTTATATTTGATGGTAGGGTATGAGCATATGGCAATGAATCTTGTGAGTCAGCTGGAATCAGGTACCTCCATCACCATCTTTAAAAATTCTTGAAATAAAACAGTTAGCAATAAAGCAGGGGGACAAATATGGCTTTGTCATTCGCCCGTGTTTGGTTGGAATAACCTTTGAATCCGTGAGGATTGACCTGTGATCAGATAGATCTAATTTAAAAAGAATATTCTTGACAGGATTTCCAGCTGTAGTATTGAATCTTTCTAACACATATGTATTAGATTCATCGTACTCAGCATGTTCTCATTATCGGAACGTCTCAAAGCAGACATCACGATATGAGTGAACCAGCGAGTTACTATCTCACCGATTGAAATAAAAAATTGATTTGAAAATCAATCGACGTGTCACTTGCTAAAGTGTTTTTGTGACACATCGAGAGTGTTAATCATTTCAAAAATTCATCAGCAATCGTCAATTCATAACCTGGAACAAGTTTGATTCTTATAGAATCGCACCATCGTTTCTTTCCAATTGTCACAAGTTTGATTCATATAGAATCGCACAAGTCACCTACCATGAGCTTGTTTGATGTTGGCTCAAGCAGGATTTCCATCTTCATCGTGAATGAAATCACTCGGATGTTCTAGCAAAATCACAAGGATAATGCGTAGGACTCTTAATATGTTAACTTGTTATTCACATTGTGTGACATAGAAAGCATGATTTGACAACTGTCCTATTAAGATTTATGGATGATCTCTTTTGGCTCTAGACTCAATAGTGCATTTTGTTTTTAGTTATCGGAGGCTGGAGCAGACTGCCACCTTTTCAATATCAACTAACTCGGAGTGAGAAAGTTGATAGAAATGCATGTAATCTCCGTGAGAAATGAAACAAGAGTCTGTTGAGAGACCTTGAGTGGCTAGGGAGGGTTGTGCAAAGCGTCACTGGGTCCATGACTATCTTAAATGTCAGACAACACCTTAGTGTTTCTGACAGATTATGTATTGACCCGGTTTCTGCCTATGTGTATGGAAGGATTCTTTCTTTTCACCCTTTATCCTTACATTTCTTTTTCATTCTTCAACCCCTTCAATGCTTACCGAGACTTTATAACTAACACCTTGTTGTGTTAGTTCCAGTGTTAGCTCCATACCAGTCCTCATTATTCCCGATTCTCACTTTTTCTCCTTTTGTATCATACCAAAGGACATCTACACTAACTAGTGGATATCCCTGGGTAGATCCCCCGGGTTCTTGTTGGATCATGGGATTTGAATACCTATGCCTAACCACCTTATATCTCCATAAATTTAAGTACATGGTCGGTCTTTAGGGTATTCCATCATAATCAAAACCAAAATCATTGGAAATTTCAATCAAAGTGTTTGATATGAATATCAAAAGATTTACACTTTTAGAGTTTTTCATTATCACTAAAAAAGGCTCCCCCTTAACATGTGCACCATAATCGTAGTACATGCTGAGGGTTGGAGTGCATTGAGTCCATTTTACTATGATCACATGTTAATATAATATAGATTCAGTTTAATCACATTTTCTCCCCTTATCCAAAATGTTAATCCCTTGATATTTTGGTTATAAATTGATTAAACGTTCAAGGACAAAATGTTATATAATCACTATTAGAAACATTTTAATGCTCCCCTCAAGTTTTGAGGATATATAAGACTGTGCTGAGTATAATAATTTAAATTTTTTTGAATTTACTAAGAAATTCTTGAAAATTTTATACTCGAGCACACCTTATTTTAATCATAAGTCTACACTACATATATACAAATTCACAAGTTTATAATATACGAAATGACCTTTGAGATAAGAGCATAATATGACAAAGTCATATTGTTCTTTGCAGCAGTCTGAGTTCAGTTCCATAGAGTCTACCACCAATGAATTTCTCCAAACTCCTCATCATCCTCCTTTCCTTTAACAGCTTGTTGATGTCCTTGATCATGAAATGAGCTCTTTTCTTTTCCAAATTGCTCCATCTTCTCTTTGGCAAGTACTCCATGTCAATATTCTTGGTTATGTCTTCGAGTGAAGAATGAAGTCTTCGAGTGAAGAATGAGCTCTTTTCTTTTCCAAATTGCTCCATCTTCTCTTTGGCATCAACCTGTTCCTCTTGTATTCTTCGACATAAATGAAACCTTGAGGGTCTTTGTATGGAGTGTACGGGTGCCTTTTTCTAAGATCAGGTCTTGTAGTATCAGGCTTGGTGATGTTGATCTTCTTTTGGTAACTTTCAGCTCCAAGTTGAAGGTCCTCGACTCGCTTCTGAATAACCAGACTTCTGGTGAACATCCTTAGGGCTATTGCAAAGTCATCAACATCATCCCCTGATAGATTTGTGAGCCAATTCTGAACAACAAGAATTAACATATCCTCAATATCATTGATCCAAAGTCGTGGAAAGTCACCTTCTTTGAATCTGTATAATGCGTTATCAGCTCTTCTCACTACAATCTCTTCTAAGTACCCGTATACATGTTTCCTCATAACCGAGACATGAGTGACTGCCTGAATACGCTTTGTCGAACACATCTCCTCTTGATTGCATGCCTCGTGCAAAAGCATATAAGGACTTATGTTGTTCTCTCCAATGTGAAATACCCCATAATGCATACTTATCATAAGCAACCTTAACATGACTCCATATGTTTGGAACCATATCTTCACTGCCTGGTAGATCATATTTCGAGACCTTTGTCTTTATAGTAGACATCGTGTATGTCATAGTCGAGATTCCTCCTTGAAGATACTTGAGATCATTGTTGATGAAGAACTCGAATGGTACTCTTTGACGTTTTCCATGCGTGATCAAAGGAAGGGGTTTGGAAAGATCAAATAGATAGTCATCGCCTTCAGGATTTTCCCAATCAAGCTTTTCTGAGATAGCCTTGTAACATTCTTCAAAATCATATTCTAATTCAGCATAATTGGATCGTGTGCCTTTGAGTAGTCTGAATGCTGGTCCTAGCAGGATTTCTTGAGTTAAATTCTCAATTTTCAGGCCATTCAAGACAAACGAAGAGAAGTCTATTAGAGTGCTCATCAATTCATCAAAGTCCTTCAACGATTTATCAGTAGGATTGGAAGATGCTAGATTCATCAACCACGTTTGAGTTGGACCTTCCTTAGTCGTCTTGTCAACATTCCAGTCTGGGTTAATGGGTTCTTGAGGTGGTGTAGGTTTCTTGAACCAGTCACGTCTAGAAGCAGTCTCATCCCTTGGTTCATCTTTATTATCACCTAGATTCCCTGCCTGATCTTGTGGCATGTTTGAATCCGCAACCTCGAACACTGGTTCCTCTGATTGAATAGACTTTCCAGTAGATTTCGGTTGAGACTTGGTACCTTTGGAGGAGCTGGACATAGAATCTTTCTTTTTTGGACCAGTGGTTGGTTCAACATCTTTGCTTATCTTTCTCTTCTTTAACCCTTGGTCTGATCCAACGGAAGGGTCTTCATCTTTATCCTTGTCTTTTCGGCTATACTTCAATGAATATACATCATAAGAATAGAAGAAATCTTTGTCGAGAGCGTAAGATTTTTTCAAACCATCATAGCAATCTCGGTGTTCAAGAGCCGTCAAATATGATTCATGGTATGTACTTAAATACACATACCTTTTTCTCAATAAAACGAGCTTAAATGACCAAAAACGGACGTAAAATGCCAAATATGTGCTTGTTTTGTATATTTACTGTGCATGTAACGAATATTCACAAAAAGATAAAAACAAGACAAAAACTGGAAAAAACCGAGCACGGGATTGAAAAGAGCGTGGAAAACCAAAGCCGAAGGCGTATGCGTCTTAGTGGGCCAACCCAACCCAAGTTAATTGGCCAAGTCAGCCCATTAAGCCATTTAAACAAAGCCTTATAATTACAAAAGCCAAAAATCCAATCCAAAACCAACCGGCCCAAACCAAATGGCCCAAAACCATTTAACTATACCATCGTTAAGCCTTTTACACCACCAGTCTTTGGAGATTTACACCGTTTGTCCCCAAGGACTAACACCGTTAGTCCCTAAGGACTAACACCATTAGTCCCCAAGGACTAACGCCGTTAGTCCTTAAACCAAACAAACCCTTAACACCCGTTACCCTCGTTATCCCAAATTTGAAATATTATTAAATAAACCACGAAAAAGGCAGGAAAGCCCAAACCAAGCCAAACCCACCCCTTCCATGGTTCGAACGCCTTCAATTCAACATCATGGCACTCTCAGTGCCACGTGGCACTCTCAAGAACTCCCATTGGACAAGAATGACGCGTATAGGGATAAGAACAAAGTCAAAGGCGGTTTAATGTTGATTGGCCAAGATTATTGATTGAGAGAATTGATTAAAGCTTTCCATAAGTAATTTTAGGATGATTGGAAGAATTCAAGGCTGTGGTAATCTTTCCTCACAAAGAAGCACAAGTCTTCCCTATAAATAGGGAAGACGAATTCACACAAGGGACATCTTTGAATCTTTTAATTTTTCTTTTTCAGCTTTTTATTCACTACATTGTATTCAATAGTCTGTTAAAAAGCTTGGTTATAAGCATTTTACTTTACTGCATTGTATCTCAAGTTTATTCATTAAAAAATTTCAAGTTCTGTTTTTAGATTTCTGTTCCATGATTGTTAAGCTTTTGGGATGATAAGCCAAAAAGGATGGGCTTATGGTATTCAGCAGCATAAGCAAATAAGCTCTTAATAGTTCTTAATCCTTTGTTTAAAGCAAGGATTAAGGTGTGTTCTTTTTAAAAAAAATGCTTATTTTGTCATTGTCTTATTCAAGTGCTTAATATTGCTTAGTTGTGCTTAATCTGTCTTTTAATTGCTTATTGAGTTGAGTTTATAACTTAGTTTAAGATTTAAAGTTAATACTGCTATTTAGAGTTAATACTGTTAGTTTTGAATCAGTTTCAACTGATTTAGAGAACAACTTAATCTAGTGCTTATTTTCCTAAATTAATTGCTTATTTATTCTTAATTAGCTTAGTGGTTAATCTGTTTTTAGAATTTAAGGTTTAGTTTAAACTGATTCAGCTTAAAAATCAGGCTTCATTTTCTAAAGGGGTGTTTGGGTTAAGAGTTCAAAGTGGGTCAAAATAGTGTGTAACACTGTTTTGGCTCTCAATTCAGTTTCACAAGCCTTAATTTTGTCCTAAAGTAAGTTTTTACAAGTTTTTAGAGTAAAGATCTCAAGTTTTAGGTTTAATCTATATTTAGTTGGAATCTGTGGTCATAGGGATTTGAATCACAGCTTATTTGCTTAGGTTCTAATAATTTAGTTTTTGGTGTTGATTTAGTGTTTGTTTCAGGATCCTTATGCATTAGATAAAGTGTAGTCTAAGCCTGCATTTGCCTTGTGAGTTTGTAGTTGAAATCTGCCATCTAGCTACAATTTTTAAAAGTCCAAAAGCCCTTTTTCAATCTCAAATTTAAGTTAGTAGAAGTTTGATTTAAGCCTTAAAATTCATAGCTCAAGTAGCTTATAGTATAAGCTTAATCTGTTTTGAGCTTTTGAAGTTTAGCTTATTGGTTTTCTAGCTTAAAAATTAGCTTAAAAATGCCCTTTTAGCCTGTTTAGTAACTGCTCTATCCAAACTGCTTATTTACTTTTTCCTTGTTTTTTGCTTATTAAAGATTCTTATTTTGAGCTTAGTATTGCTTATTAAGTGTATTTCAAGAGTTTAGAAGCTTATTAGGTTTAAGCTTAAGCTTATAGAAGCTTTTAGCCCAAGATAGTTTTGACTTTTAAGCCTTAAAGCTTTTAAGTTAAAACTGCCCCTTTTCATTTGCTTATTTTTAGCTTATTTCTTAGTTTCACAAAAAGTTCCTTTTTAAAAGTTGCTTATTTTCTCTTTCTTTTTAAGTTTTTGTAAAAAGATTTGAAAAATAAAAAAAATAAAAAAACCAAGGTCCAGGACTCGAACCTGCGACCTTAGCCTCACACACAAACACACTTACCACTGCGCCCTTGGGTCTTTTTCATTAGACCTCCACACCATTTATTTATTATACACTTTTTGCAGTTTAAGCCATTCAGCCCTTTTAGCTTATTTCTAGCTTATAGGGATAAGCTGGTTAGCTTATTCTATTTTTCCTAGGATCATAGTTGTGTTAAGTATTTTTAGTAAATTTTTTAGATTTTTAAAAAATCGTTTAATATTTTTAACAATATTTTTAGATTAAAACTGTTTTTAATTCATAATAAATTTAATAAAAGTCAAAAAAATATAATTCTTTTTTCTAAAATTTTCTTTTATCAGATAGGACTTTTAAAAATTAAATTTGCTTTTCTAGGGTTAAAATTTGAAGTTTTAGGTTTTTAAGTCGCGTTTTTAATTCCCGTTAACGTTTTTTGTGTTTAATTCGTTTTAGATTTAATTGTTGCTTGTTTTTATCCGTTATTTGCTTTATATTTGTAGAAATTAGAATCCAAATCAAAAAATCTTAATCTATTCAAAATCCTGATTACAAACGTCAACACGAAGTTCAATTCACACCTCGTCGGAACAAAAACGACCCGGGAAACGACTAGAAGGGGTCACTTTCGAAGTCGATACTTTCGGAATTATATTTTATTTGTGAATTGGTTTGTCGCTTGCTAAAAGTGATTTGCCGATTCGCCTATATATATATATATATATATATATATATATATATATATATTATTGACAACGATCAATTTTTGGCGCCGTTGCCGGGGATGTCTTTGTGAGAGTAGGAAAGTTCCATTTTCCGGCCGACTTTGTTGTCGTTGATTATGTTGTCGATCCTTGAGTTGCCTTAATTATCGGGAGACCCTTTTTGAGGATGGCACGAGCTTTGATTGATGTTTACGGTGAAGAATTAACTCTCCGAGTGAGTGATGAAGCCATAACATTCAAAGTTGGTAACACTTCAAGATACTCCTACAATGATGTTGAATCAATTAACTGAATCAATGTCATCGATATAGCTTGTGAGGAGTATTCTTAAGAGGTGTTAGTATTTTCTGACAATTCCGAGAGTGGCAATCTCACTCCAATTTTTGAACCCATCATTGCTAAATCTTCACCTTCCCTTACTCCATTTGAGGGGGGTGATTTCATTCTAGAAGAAATTAAAGCTTATCTTGCAAGTGAATCAGTTCCACCAGGAATTAATGATGTTGAATTTAATCCGGAAGGAGACATTCGTCTAATTGAAGAAATGTTAAATAAAGACTCGTACTCTCCTCTCCCTCCGAAGGAACTTAAATTTGAGAAACTTAAAACTATTAAATCCTCAGTTGATGAACCCCCGGAGCTTGAACTCAAGGACTTACCTTCTCATCTCGAGTATGCATTTTTAGAAGGTACCAATAAATTACCCGTCATTATTGCTAAAAACTTGAAAGACGAAGAGAAGGAACGCCTCATAAAGGTTTTAAAGTCTCACAAGCAAGCAATTACTTGGAAACTCTCCTACATTAAGGGTATTGACCCGCAATTTTGCTCTCACAAAATCTTAATGGAGGATGAATTTAAACTTAAAGAAAAAAAAAGGGGGGAGGTGAATTTAAAAAATAAAAAAAAAATTATACACCGGCGGTCCAACATCAAAGAAGGGTTAATCCAAAAATTCATGAAGTTATCAAAAAGGAAGTTGTAAAACTCCTTGATGCCGGATTGATTTACCCTATCTCGGATAGTCCGTGGGTTAGCCCCGTGCATTGTGTACCCAAAAAGGGTGGAATAACCGTTGTGACAAATGAAGATAACGAGTTAATTCCGACTAGGTTAGTTATCAGGTGGCGTGTTTGTATTGACTATAGGAAACTTAACGATGCCACCCGAAAAGACCATTGTTGGGAATTATATTTGAGTTGATAAGACAAAACACGAATGAAACACGATGGAAACAAAAGGACCAAAGTCGTCATTGTAGGATTCTACAAGATGTAGAAGAAAATAAAGATTTGGTCAAAAAGAGATAAAGATGAAGAGATCGAGAGCCACGAGGCTCTGATATCAATTGTGGAGATCTTTATGACCCCTTGGATCGTTATTAAGACTCATCTAGGATATAGTAACAATGATTAATAAACTTGCACAGCGGGATAATAAAACAGAAATCAGAGTTACTTCAAGGTTTTCTTTATTCATTATATCCCCAAGATCAAATGATCCTTGAGGCTAAACTAACTAATACATAGATGTCTATAACACATCTACTAACTATCTAACTATGCTAACTAACTAAACGTGTACACACACACGTTTTGTTTTAGTCGACTCTCATTGAGAACACACACTTTTCTGGATACTAAAACAATATGCCTAGACCTCCTTTTATAGCATAAGGAGTCAAGGCTTTACATGGAAACTATTTAAAAGATATTAATGAGTTTGACCAAATCTTTATCTCTTCATCTTTATCTCTTTTTGACCAAATCTTTATTTTCTTCTACATCTTGTAGAATCCCACAATGACGACTTTGGTCCTTTTGTTTCCATCTTGTTTCATTCGTGTTTTGTCTTATCAACTCAAATATAATTCCCAACAATCTTCCCCTAGTTGATAATGACAAAACCAAATAAGCACGAACTTCCCCTGAAGTTAATATACGAATGAAAACTTCCCCTTAAGCTACCAAGGATCTACAAGTTGCAAATCATCAAATCTTCTTCCCCTTTTTGTCATCATCAAATCGGGGACTAAAGTATGCAACTTCGATCTTCACAACCACGAACCAATATTACACTTCTAATCCAAGCCTTCTATCTCCTCAAATTACCCACCATTAAGCACAATAAGAAAAATGAACTTGAGTAGTAGACACTCACACTAGCAGTAGTAATAATGACTAGTAGTAGCAAAAACCTTCACCTCGATGTAGCATGTAAATGGTTAAACATTTTAACATTAAGCTTCCCCTGAAACCCATATGTTAACCATTTCTTGAATCTTCAATTCTGTAGGCTCTATGTAATAATTACTGATGAAGAAAATTAAGTATAACGAACTTGATGCTGAAGTAGAACAACCTAAACTTGTGTCTTATATCTTGTTTATCCACGCGACGTCGAACTCATACCAAGACCAAAATATAAGTAGATCTAAGATATAGTGGGGGGGAAAAAGAAAATGTAAATAATTATAATAAGATTATGATTTGTTGGTGGGTGGTTCCAGACCAAAATGAAAGAGTAGAATCGTATTCTCTTGACAAAAGCCTCATCTATTGAGACACATTAACTAAAGTGATAGCAAATGTGAGCATTAGACCATAAGAAAAATCACACACCCTTTGCTAGATTCTCTTCAAGTCCTTCATCTCAAAGTTTATATAGCACTGAACAAGTTACCTCTTGCTAAAAGGTATGATAAAACACAAACCCAAATATTACCACAATCAACTTTCAAATAGGTCATAAACAACCTTCTTCGTAACCAATTCGAACAAATAATCCAAAATACGAGCCTTTGAAACTTTTAGGAACATTTAAACCAAAAAACCTTCCAGAACAGAAACTTTGACACATCTTTTCTTCATAAAGTCAACACCAACAAAAACCTTGAACAATCCTAGATATCGAGAGCCACGAGGCTCTGATACCAATTGTGTAGATCTTTATGACCCCTTAGATCGTTATTAAGACTCATCAAGGATATAGTAACAATGATTAATAAACTTGCACAGCGGAATAATAAAACAGAAATCAGAGTTACTCAAAGTTTTCTTTCTTTATTCTTAAATCCCAAATTAAATCGATCCTTGAGGCTAAACTAACTAATACATAGATGTCTATAACATATCTACGAACTATTTAACTATGCTAACTAACTAAACGTGTACACACACATGTTTTGTTTTAGTCGACTCTCATTAAGAACACACACTTTTCTAGAATACTAAATACAATATGCCCTAAAACCTCTTGTTATAGCATAAAGATTCAAGCTTTACATGGAAACTAATTTAAAAGATATTAATAGTTTGACCAAATCTTTATCTCTTCATCTTTTATCTCTTTTGACCAAATCTTGGTAAGCGTAGTGTAGAAGAGAAGTGAAGAAAGAGCGGAGGTGGTTGAAAAAGGGATACGGAAAGATGAGAAGAAGTGATGCAAGGAAGATAAATGGGTGGCTTACATGGAAACTAATTAAAAGATATTAATGAGTTTGACCAAATTTTTATATACTCTTCATCATTATCTCTTTTTGAATCAAAACTTTATTTTCTTACAATCTTTAGAATCTCCCACAATGAATGACTATTTGGTCCTTTTGTTTCATATTGATTCATTCGTGTTTTGTCTTTATCAACTCAAATATAATTCCCAACAACCATTTTCCGTTACCCTTCATGACCAAATGTTAGAACGATTAGCTGGGAACGAGTACTATTGTTTCTTAGATGGATTCTCCGGGTATTTTCAAATCCCGATTGACCCGCAAGACCAAGAGAAGACTACTTTCACTTGCCCTTATGTGGACATTTGCTAAGTGACTATGCCTTCCGGCTTAAGTAATGCTCCTGACAATAAAATAACGTTCCAAAGGTGCATGAATGGCCATTTTATCCAACGACCTTAGATTCGAGGAAACCTATAGAAGTCCTTCATGGATGATTTTCACGGAGTCTTCGAGGATTCCTTCTCATCTTGCCTCTCCTATTTAGACAAAATACTCAAAAGGTGCGAGGACACCAATCTTTTACTAAATTAGGAGAAGTGCCACTTCATGGTCAAAGAGGGCATTGTCCTCGGCCACAAGATTTTGAAATCTAGGATTGAGGTAGATAGGGCAAAAGTTGATGTTATTGCAAAATTACCTCCTCCCACGTCCGTCAAAGAAATTCAGAGTTTTCTAGGTCACGCCGGGTTTTATCATCGATTTATTCAAGATTTTTCTAAAATCGCCCGGCCGATGACCCATCTTCTTGAAAAAGAGACTCCGTTCATTTTCTCGACCGAGTGTCGAGAGGCATTTGAGACCCTTCAGAAGAAACTAACCGAAGCTCCGATATTAGTTGCCCCCGGTTGGGACTCGCCCTTTGAAATTATGTGCGATGCTAGTGACTTTGCGGTTGGGGCAGTCCTGGGGCAACTGGTATGTGCTTAATTACACATACCGTTTTCCATTCAAACCGGACTTAAATGACCAAAAACGTACCATAAATACATTGTATTTGTATGTTTTCAATTATATTATGCAGGAAACGGATATCCGAGAAAAGGATAAAAAATTAAGCAAAAACGGACAAAACCGAGCACGGAATGGAAAAGCGTGAAAAAGACAAAGTCAAATCAAAGCCAAAGTCCAAGAAAGTCAAAGTCAAAGTCAACCTCGAAGAAGTCAAAGTCAAAGCCGAAGCCAAAAATCGAAGAAACACTTAATGGGCCACCCTTACCCATCTAATGGGCCGGGGCAGCCCATTAAGGGTTAATGTGAAGACCAATATACCAAACATGGCCCAATCCCTTTATTATACAAACCGGCCCAAGTTCAATATAAATGGCCCATATGCACTTAACAAACGTTAAGTCATATTTCCCCTTAACCCTTAACTTTTGTTTGTCATAAGGATTGAATTTGCAACAACATACATAACAATGGAGGACTTTTCTTGCCAATCCTCAAAACTTTTAACACACCACAAGGACCTTAAATGTAATAAATCCATACACCTTGAGGGGCTTACTCTACCAAGACTCCAAACTTCTACCCTGTCCAAATTAAACAAACAGACATAACGCCAAAACAACCCCACATATCAAAAGATGCTTAAGTCTCTCCTTTCCAACAAGGAGAAACTTATTGAATTGGCAAACACACCCCTTAATGAAAATTGCTCAGCGGTTATCCTTAAGAAGCTACCCAAAAAGCTAGGTGACCCTGGGAAATTTCTTATTTCGTGTGGTTTTAGTGAGCTCAAGTGCAAAGCCCTAGCCGATCTAGGTGCTAGCATCAACTTGATGCCACTCTCGGTGTGGAAAGAGTTAGGATTACTCGAGCTTATTTCCACTCAAATGACTCTTGAACTTGCTAACCGTGATATTTGCACTCCGAAAGGAATTGCAAGAGATGTCTTTGTTCCGGTTGGAAAGTTTACATTTCCCGCTGATTTTGTCATTGTTGATTATAAAAGCGATCCTCGTGTCCCTCTCTTCCTGGGAAGACCTTTCTTACGAACCGCTCGTGCTTTGATTGACGTTCATGGAGAAGAAATGATTCTCCATGACGGTAATGAAAGACTAATCTTGAACATGAGAAATGACACTTCTAGCTATTCAAACGAACCTCATCAAGAATCAATCAACATGATTGATGTCTACAATGTTTCACATGAGGAATATCATGAAGATTTGTTTGCAACAAATCATCCAAGTGGCAATCCCACTTCTCCTTTTTCTTCTTATCCCGACTTAACTTCACCGGAAGTTAATGATGATATCTTTGATCCGGAGGAAGACATTATTGAGAACTTGCTAAATCTTGATAAAACCAAAGATCTCCCTCCGTATCATGATAATCAATCGAGTGGCAATCCCACTCTAATTTCAGAACCCGAGACCAAGTCTTCTTCTTCTTCCCCCACACTTACTTCCATCGAAGAAAGTGATTTGATTTGGGAAGAATTCAAAGCTTATCTGGTAAGTGATTCATTTCCACCAGGAAATAGTAATCCTTCATCTCCTCTCCCTCCTTTTCATAATTCTTTAAGTGGCAGTACCACTTCTTCTTTACCTAGTCTCCCGATTTCTGAGACTAGCGAATATTTTCTTGAGGAGTTCGCCGATGAACTCGCTCATATCACATTTCCATCGGGAAATGATGATCTTCCCTTTGATGCCGAATTTGATCTTTGAGAATTAGAGTATTTGCTTAACCATGATCCTATCAAGGAAATGGATTCTATTCTCGAAGATTTGGTTAATGAAAATTCTCCTAATGACATTCTTGTTGATACTACTCCCGAGATGTTCACCGATGAACATGCTCTTGATTACTCATCCCTACCATTATGGGATGATTATGATGATAATCATTTTGATCTTGAGACCGTTAATGATGATACTTATGATGATCCATTTAACTCCAAGGAAGAGAAAATCAAAGATTCTAAAATCTTGATTGATGAACTTGATCTTCCTGGATCAAGTGATTTCCTTCCTTTTCCCGAGTGTGACTCGGCTTTCTATAAGGATTTTTCAGAGGTTGATACTTTGCCTTCGACCAACAACAAGGACAAGGTATTTAATCCGGGTATACTCATTCATGATAACCTCTTTGAAGTCACTAATTGTGCAACACCGGATAAGAATGTAAAGAAGACCACTAATGCTTCTTTAATTCTTGAGGATTTAAATCCTCCTCTTTATCTTTATGAACTTCCTTTCCACAAAGAAGTTCCCAGGCTAGGAGCTTTACTCTCGTTTTCATCCAAAAATGAGGAAAAAGTTTTCAACCCCGAGATTCTCACTTCTAAAAGAGTTCATTCTTCTCTTCTCCTGTAATTATCTCATCGGGGTACTAAAGCTTTCAAAGTCATTAAAATTCTTAAAAGCCCGATGGAGATTTTTCCTTGCTCTTACCAAGAGGACATCCGAGTCTTGGATGTTCTGTATCTCCACTTCTATCCCCCTTGAAAAGCTCGAGTATTAGGGGATTGGGTCAAGCTAAGTGACCTAAAACAAGCGCTTCATGGGTGGCAACCCATGCTTATCCTAGTATAATCGTAGTAGTAGTATGGTAGTTATGTCGTAATGAATAAGTGTTTTGTTGTTGTGAGAGGCTCGCCTTTTTCCTTTTCCGTGTTTTATGGTTTTGTATGTCCATGATGTCCTGGATTTTTGGAGCCTCTCGTGGTCGCAGTTTTGTCCTTCGTTCACAAGAGCTTCACATCCTTAGCTTCATTTGGGAATCCGATATCCAAATCTTATCGACTAACGTTTATCTTTAATCATACTTAATAAACGACTTAGGATTTGCGTAGAGACCCTTCTTAAAACATTGAGGACAATGTTTAATTCTAGTATGGGAGGATCTTCTATTTGATTGTGCCTGTGGTCGCTGTTTTCACGTAATCCCGTTTTTACCACCAAAATTTCATAAAAATGAAAAAATTTAAAAATTTTAAAAAATAAAATAAGTGTTTTTTCACAATTTTGACTTTCCTGCTGGGCAGAATAAGAATAAATTTTGACTCGATCGAGCGTGTTGGGCTCTAGCTTGTTCCTTAACTTTTAGACTAAGCGTTCGCGGATTGCGAAGAACAAAAAATGATAGAGTTAAGTATGAGTTGGATGCTAAACAAGGATTATTTGGAAATCTTAAGAGCTCATGTGTGTAATTTGTGGCTTTTTCTCCCATAAGCTTCTAACCGGACTAATAATACATGCTATTTTTGAAAATTAAACTTAAATCAACAATTTTTGAAGCATAGTCAATATCAATAATTTTAGTTCAAAGTTATACTTAAATTTTCTAAAACAAAATTTTCTCTATATCATGGTAATTATATGTTAAAAAATGAAATGAATGAAAAAAATGAGTAATAATTATAAACTGTGGGCTGATAAAAGTTTGCTGCATCTTGCCGGCTCACAACCGATGTTGCAGCCTTCTAAAAGGTCAAGGATTTCCTTAAGAATGAATAATTGTATTAAGTGTAGTAAATGTGAATTAATAAATATAGGGAAAATCTCTTTTTCTTAAATTTAAATATGCTTTTGAACTAAGACTATTTTATTTTAAGTTTTTCTAAATAAGCTATGTATATACGGGAAACCTAAGAGTCTTTAAAACCGAAGGTCCGTGAGTCCCGATACTAGTCTCTGTGGGGTGTCAAAAGCCTGGTCACTTAGCCGCAAGGTTGGGATGTGCCGAGACGAAAGTCGCTACATGGGATGATCTCGCCTTCAAACTCATTATTCTCGGGTGGAACGTGAAGCATAGAATTTTGCAAAACGTTGATCCATAGTTGAAATTCGAAATGGCACATTCACCTAATATATAATAATTGTCGGGAGTGAAAAGTTCACAAGTTGCAAATATGAGTAGTGTTAGCATCTTAACTCATATTTAGCGGTGATTTCATTTTAAGCTTGGTTTGGAATAAGTAAAACGTCAGGGAACGATGAATTTATCCTTTTTGGGGCATTTTAGGATTAAAATGCATCTTGTTCTAGGATCTGTAGGTCCTTATCAACAGGATCTAAATGAGCCTTACACGACTTATAGTCCTTTAGATAAATCCAAAGAAACTATGAG
>BQNB010097263.1:0-13143 GCA_026074375.1 Tanacetum coccineum | reverse complement strand
GTCCCTGATCCTAGTCAAAGATATGATAGAGGTGGTGTGTACCTGCATATTTTGTTCAAATACTTGATCATGTGATGAATCTAGTTGAGTAATCTTCCCTATGGTATTTTAGCCAAAGGTCTTTGGTGTACATGGGTTCGTTTGCATCTTTATGCTGCGATCCTCGTCAATATTGTGATGGGATAACCGTAGAAAGTAAAACGTGGTGGGTTTTGTTGTGTGTTGAATGATGATGTGGCGATGACATAAAGAAGGTAAAAGTGATGACTATCGATAGTAGTCTCATGTGTTTGCCTCATTTTAAAATGTTTGATGTTTGATTTTATGTCATGGTGTATATTTATGCTTTTTTTAGATGTCAAGTATATCATGGATTGACTACATTCTGGTATCTTGAATCTTTTCTTTTAAACAACAAATGACTTGTTCTGAATTAGTTCATTCATATTAAAACAAAGTGTGCACTCTATTATTTATTTATGAACCTACCCGTTTGATATACCACAAGTTAACAACTACAAAAAGTACGGAGTATGTGATATCATGGTCATAAATAAAGGTACACGTGAGTGGTCTTTATTGTGTTCGATAATATTAACTGTATGGTTTTCTTACCAATTTTAGGTGAAGTGCATGGGACATATTAATGTAGGCATTTATGTTCGTTTTCTATCAAAATAAATATGTAAGCATTACATGGATAAGGCAAACAAATAAAAATCTTACATTTAATATTCTTATTCTTTCATTTCTTGTTGTTTTAGTACTGTATGATTTATATTCGAGAAAGTTAATTTTTCTAAACTCAAATGATATAAGTTATTTGATATTTTTCATGTTATCTAGAGCGTTTAAACTTGAAATGCACCATATAATTCCGAGTCCCAACCGTTTGTACATGATACAAAAATGCCAAATCGTCCAATGCTGTTATAATCAGATGAAGTGAGAGTTTTAAAGATGTAAAATAGATAAAGTCGATGTTGTAGAACATGTGTTTGGAAGCAATGACAAATGTGGTACAAAATCTGTTTGGTGATGAAATATTCAGGGGTTGTTATCAAAATTGGGACCCAATCGGGACACATTGTTGGTCGCCGGTCCCTCATAGGCCTCGGGTCTCGTTAAAGGGAAAGTGACTCGTGAATTCACTTGACTGGTCTTAAACATTACCACATTTTTACATGTCATTCTTCTTTTTTATTTTATGCTTTCATTTTTCTTCTCTTAATTCCATCATTTATCATTTACAACAAAAGGTCCAAGATTCGTATCAATATTTTATACAAATGAGCCATGAACAGATTTAAAATCATAGTAGACATTTTTATAATTTCTTACGTATATAATAAGAGCACATATAATTGGACAATCACATGTTTCAGGAATTTTCATTTGGAGCAATGGAAAAACTCGATTTTAACACGTAGGTAAAATTAAGCATTTTTATTGGCCAATTAAAGGTTAAATTGAAAAACATTGGTCAACTTTGATAAATTTAATGAAAAAAAACATAAATATTAGGTGTCAAATTAAGGAAATAACACTAAAAAGGTTAAAATATATACATATTTAAAAAAATAACAAATAAGATGTGTTATTTATAATATTATTATCATTATAAACTAAATTAATGTATCTGCACGAGATTATATATATATCAAAGTAAAAAAACGAGTTTCTGTAATATATAAATGAATACACGAGATTATACATATACGAACGACCCATGTTATTATTCTTTGTGAGTTTAGTAAGAATATAAAGAAATATGATTTTTTTACTATTCGTGTTCAATTACGACACATGCTTAATTAGTTTGCAATAACTGAATTAAAAATCTTTTTGCAATAACTGGGTTAAACTAATGGTGGTCAACAACGATCAATGTTGGTCAAACTTGCCAAAAACCTGCAAATCTTGTCGATTGCCCTAAACTCGTCGGAAATATTATTACAAGTTGTTTTTTTTAAGGATCAAGCCGGAAATACTATTACAAGTTGTTTTATATATCTATTACAAGTTATTTTTTAAGGATCTTGCTGAAAATACTATAAATTCGCAAGAAATACTCAAAACTTGACAGAAATGACAATCCGATTAATTACCAATGAATTCCGCCTAGACTGGTTACAAGCTAAAAAGGCGTTGACCGCTCAACTACCGATTTACGATTTTTACGACCTTCAAAAATATATAAAACTAAAAATATGTTTCCTGATACAATGATTTCAAATATGTGTGTCACTTATAATGAGACCTGACAATAACATTATGTTTTTATGTTTATTTTGAATATGATGGGTCATGTTTATTTTTATGTGAGGGTAAAAAAATGAGCCATGCAAAAATTTTACTAGTATTATATTTTAATTCAAATACACACTCACAACTAGGAATGACAATGGGTCGGGGAATTTCGGGGATCGTATTTACCATCCCCATCCCCGTTTCTCAGCCTCATCCCCATCCCCGTCCCCATCCCCATCGGGGAATCGATTTACATCCCCATCCCCATCCCCAATGGGGATCGGGGATCCCCACGGGGATTCGGGGATTTTTCGCCCTTATAAATTAAGCATAAAATTACACAACTAAACGAAAATATAAAGAATTGACCTACATAATGTCTTAGAACGCATACGTTGTACATAGTTTGATTAATTAAAATGTCATTCAACTTTAAAGCATCGTAAATACTAAAATATCACATATACTATATAAATAAAATGGATCGAATGTGTGTATTCGGAAAAAATATTAGTTGAATAATATATAGTTAGTACTTAACATTTTAAAAGTAGTCGATTCAGTAAATATGGCATATACATACAAATATACTTCAAGTATAATATTTGTCAATACTTACTAATTTATACGTATACACGTACATGTAGTATTAATATACAAATAATTTATATATATTTGCACATTAAAAAGTTCGGGGTCGGGTACGGGGCCGGGGATTTATGTTATTCCCATCCCCGTCCCATCCCTGGTTTCATAATTCGGGGATTCCCCGTCCCCATCCCCATCCCCGGTCAACTCAGGGATTCCCCAGTCAATTCGGGTTTGGGGATCGGGTCCCCATCGGGTACGAGTTTTATTGCCATCCCTAGCTGTCATCTGCACTAGTAGCTTTAAAGTGCAAATAGATTGGTGGGACCCCCTTAGTTTGTAAACTCTTAGAGCATTCGATACTTAGCCATAGCCTCGTGCCATCGTAACAACTCAAAAAAAGCTGGCACTAACCTTACTGTTAGTGGCGCCGTAGCCTCTCGCGTCGTGGCCACCAGGCAGCGCCATAGCCCATTTCCTTTTCTTGTTTTTTTGATTTTTTGAATTAACTAGCCGTTGTAACAGTTATGTGTTGATATTTTTGAATTTTCTAGCCGTTTGGGGAATTAAAACACTCATTGTTTACCCCCTAAAAATCCTATAAACGCCTCCTTATTCCTCCATATTTTACACACTCTTCCAATATAATTTATAACACAATCTTCTCTACTTCTTATTTTTTTTTCTTTCAAAATGAATCCCAACAATCCGAACTTTCCTTTGTTAACTAATATGCTCAACGACCCTTCAAACCAAATCCCGGGCTCTTCTTCGACTAATCCCAACCCAAACCTGAAAGTCTTACAAAGCTCGACGGACGGGATGGATCCGATTGACGCGGCTATTGTCAACGCACAAAAAGCCTGAATCCGTGCTTTATCCGAATAACTAATTTAGTTTATGTATTGTTTTTAGTATTTTTTTCGTATTTTTTTTGTTTTTTAAGAATGTAATGTTTTAATGAAGTTTTATTTAAGTTTAATTAAGTGTATTTGTTATGTTTTTTTTAAATTATATGGCTTGAGCCAACGAGGGAGCCACCTGAATGTGGTGCCACAGCAATTTTGGTGTCATAGCACTTTTGCTGATGTGACAGCACTTTTTGGTGTTATGGCTTGAGCCATGATACCACTGTACCCGGTGCTCTTATTACTTTCAAAGTAAGAAGCAATTGAATAAATTAATTTCAACAGCTTTACATCGACAAAAATTGGCTTTATTATCAAATGATGGTTCAAAAAGCAAAAAAGTGACTCTAAAAGTTCATGTAATCAAAGAATTCGTGTAATTAATTTGCTATTACGAAGACTTAACTGGACAAATCTTGTCATAAGATGTTTCACTTCTTCATAAAAGATGAGTGTGGCTATATGTGGAAACTAGAAGGGGGTTGAATAGTTTACAGGTTCGTTTTACGTTTTAAAAGTTTGCATTCAAAATACTTAGATTCGAATTGTATGTTCAACCAATCAACAATGTAAATATCTAAACTAATACTAAATAACAATCACAACAATATAAAGAGATGCGAGAAGGAACAATCAAACCAAGACAACAAGATTTATAGTGGTTCGGCTTCGAAGCTCTTCTTCGCCCTACTCCACTCTTCGAGTATCCTACTCGAGAATTCACTATGTCAACAAGCTCCCTTCAGGCGGAGAAAACCGTTTACACGTCGCTTACGTTATTTTCCGACACTAAGCTAAATGTCGAGTCCTAATCTTAGCTAGAACCAATCTACCACTTCACTAACACTATACAATCACAAGATCTACACTATCGAATTTACACACAATCCGAATCACACAATTACACAAGATAATTACAATAGAGATTTGATACTTAGAATAAGAGAGGAGAGATCACTAAATAACAATTCGTTTCTTGGCGAATACGAATGTTCTTCTCTTGCACTTGATAGAGAGGAGGGATGAGAAGAAGATATTAGATCACTTAAAACAAGATCAAACAATGTTTGTGATCAAGAGATTTAGTGAGAGAAAGAATATTTTTAGAGAGAGAAAGAAGACTAGAAAAAATCGTGCAAAGAGGTGTGTTTTTTGGCCAGAAACAGTGCAGTATTTATAGCCAGCGAATCCAACGGTTATCTGCTGGCGGTCCCAGATATATATGGGGGCCGCCGTGCTTATAAGTGGGCAGCCTAGTGGACTCCGCTCCTGTTTTTGTCTTTTTGTGGGGAATGTTGTATCTCGTATGAAAGCTTTCATTTTGGAGAAAAATTGGAATTTTAAATTTAAGTTTTAAATAAAACTTTTCTTTTAATTTAAAAAGTATTTTGTATATTTATTTTTGTAAAAATACATTTGTAAAAATGTGATGGTTAAAAAAAATTATTTTATTAATCACTAATTATGTTTATTGATTTGTTTGTACATACCTTAAGTTATCATTAATCTTAGAAATGGAATTTTACGATTAATAATTTGTGAACGTTTATTTTTATCGTAAACGTTTTTACATTTTGTTTGTTATTATCAAAACATTGAGAAGTCGAAAAATATAAATAACGTTTTTAGACATTGTTTGTATTAACAATCTTCCCTTTTTAGACATTTTGTATAAAATTAAAGGTTTCAAATTATTAATGAGTTTCATTCCATTTTCCCCTTTGTCAATTCAAAAAAGGATATCGTCAATGTTGTAGAAAGAAAGAATCAACGATATCAAACTCCCCTTGATGTATGCTCCCCTCGTTTGGGGCACCCAAGGGATCAGTTCTTACAAAAATAAGTTTTTGCTACAAACAAAGTTAAGGTACACAGCCAAGACAATATATTCTCAACTAGTAGCAATATAGCAATTCATGCAAGTTAAATCATAAAGTAGTTTCATTCATTACTTGAGAAACTCATACAAGAAGCATACTACATGCAAGGAAAATAGAACTAAGACTAACAAAGAAATATTCATTCATTCATTACACCATAATCTAAACATACTACATAAGGTAGATAAAGTTAACATGACATAAATCCTAGATGATCTTGATTCATAGGAAATGACTTTGAGCAAAGTTAGGGTGATCATTAATGAGGTGATATGACTAGTTTTCAAGTGAGAGGTGAGACGAGTGAAATTCATGAGAGGGTAGACATACTCAATGTGGCAAAGCGTCCCGATTATGAGTCGAGGGAGCTGCCATCCCTAAGAGAAAAGGATAAGCGACGGGCGAGTTGATGAAACCCGACATAAGAACGAAGTGTTAGTGGAGAGGCATGCATTGTACCATGATCGTTGTAATAAATAGGGGGGGTGAGGACGACACCGGCATGACGAGGGTTGAGGTTGAGGTGTGTAGTAGGTGTGTGGTGAATGGTGGGTTGGATGAGTGTATCAAGCGATGTGATCAATGACGTGGTGATTGAAACAAGGAGTAGAGTGATGTCCAAGAGGGATGACTTTGGGAGTGGAAGTGATGTGAAGGTCTAGAGGAGGTGCAAGTCCGATGCGCGCTGATGATCAGAGTAAAGAGGATGGAAGGATTGTTAGAGGGAGGGTTGAGAGGACATTAGAATGTAGGGTTTGTGGAATTAAGGTTTGATTCAAAGTGAGAAAGGGTAGTTCCAAAGGTATAGGATGACGCGGAGTCTTTAGATGTTGATTGTGAGTTTTTTGGATGGTATGGTTGAAACAGGGGGTTTGGTAGAGAAGGGAGAAAGATGTTGTTATGGAGAGGGGCGTGGTGGGTGGGATACATCCTTCATCACGTAGAAATTTGAAGCAAATAGGTTGTCTAGGAAGGATTGTGGTTTAGTTGATTTTCCTTGGAAAGGGGGTTAAAGAAGAAGCGTTGAGTGAATCCATGAGTAGGGGATGGTTTGAAGAAGATGAAGATGACAAGAAAAGTGGGAAGGATGGCTTGTTTAATTAGGAATCATAGGATTGAAGAGGCAAAGCATGAGGATTAAGAAAATAGATAGGTGAGCAAAATATGGTTTAGAAAGATGGCAGGCTAAAGTATAGGTTGTGTCCTGAGTGGAAGATGAGAGTCAGACTGCACAGAAAATCAGGACGGTGTTCACGGGTAAAATTCACGAGACCTTTGATTGGCGGTCCCGAATAAATCGGGAAAGGCCGTGGCCCTGAGTATATTAGGGGGCCGCCCAGTATTTATGGGGGCCGTTTTCTAGAGGAGCAAAATTTTTCCAGTTTTTCAAATTTTTGTAAAACATGTCCAAAAAAAGTTTTTTAAAGACACCCTTTTGTAGTCAATCCTATTTTACCATGGATCATCTAATATCTAATAATCAAATTCACAAAATTGACTATCCTAAATTCTATTAAAGTTGCACATATAGGTATATGAACTAAGAGATAATCATGCATAATATAAGTAACCATATTGTATCAAGGTGCATGCAAACAAGTGTTTAGGATGATAAAAATGAAATGATCATCCAAGGCAAGTTATATTGCCCGTGCTACGTACTAGGTTATTACTAAATAGCATAGGTTTAAGTACTTAATCATAATAAGGTAGTAAATAGAACTAATATTGTCATATAGCAAATTTTCAAATTGCTCACTTCTTCATGTTTCTCCATAAGTTTCTGAGGCCTTTCTCGATTGACCTTAATCCACCATGATGCTCATCTCGTATCTGAACTTGACGGTTGATGATTTTGATTTGGCGGGTGTAAAATGGTTCCATGTCAGGGTCAATGTTTGGTGGGTTTTGAAAGACTCGAGGAACCTCATTTGTTAATGAATGAACAAAACGAGTGGGAGAAGGAGTGCTTGCACGCGAGGTCCCTTCGTCATTCCTATCATCATCATCATCATTAAGATAAGATGAGGATGGCTTATTGAAGGCGGAGGAAGAAGAAGTGGAGTGACAACCTCTTCTCGTGCCACGATCCTTTCTAGTCTTTCGCTCTTGTTGAGCGGTAAGAAGATTCATGACACGATCGTACAAGACATACGACTCATTTAACAACTCAAGACTCTCACTCATGACGAATTTAAACAAACGGGTTAATAGCATACCATAGGGTAGAATTAACCTGGATTGTTTAGTGACCCACTCCATTTGTTTTGCCATATAATAGGCCAGGTTGAACTTTTCGGATCTTGCAACACAATAGAGCATGTAACAAAGACACGCGGGAACATGGTCCCGATTACCCCCTAGACAGAAAACATTTTCCTGGATAATTTCTTCCAAATGCTTCAGGGTTGGCACAATTTCACGAGTGAGAATTTGATGATCATGAACATCAATTTCTTGCTAATATTTTTTGAGAAATTACAAAAAAATATAATTTTAGTAATCAGTAAAGGAGCGCGTCAACCAACATGAAATATGTGAACCCATTAGTGCAATAATTACGTGTTCAATTTGTAGTCATTGGTAGAAAAAAATTACGAGTTATAAACGGAAAATGAAAAAAAAATTAAGGATTAAACAATATTTAATCTATTAGATTAGTGATGAATTTTGTTACCATTTAAACAATGTTTCATCTATTAGATTAGTGATGAATTTTGTTACCATTTTTAATACAAGCTACTTTGAGTATAACATGTTAATTTTAAAAATTATAAGTTTTAACAAAAGTTATACGTTTTTCGTATATAGTATAGTTAAATAAAAATTTACATGACTTAAAACTGAAAGTTACAAATAGTTGACTGATCTCCTACTCACATTTTGGAAAAGCACACAAAAAATTATGGCGCTAAGATTGGCGCCCATCTTAAACTTCAAAATTTTAATTCACCTAGATAATCTTTATTATCCCATCCAATTAAATATTCAATTTCACTTCAACTTCTTCTTATTATTAAACCCCATTCCCCTTTAACCGTTTATTCATCTCTATATTTTAAAAAAGTTGGTTTTGCAGATATATGTTGAAACCTTTATAGGATTATTTGCTAAAAAAATTTCTTTTTATCATCAAGTGTTGGTGCTAGGCTTGGTTTTGATAGGTATGTGTTTGTTATTTATTTGTTCTCAATCTCTATAATGGAGTTTAACAATGATTTAATGACCATATTTTTTTTTTGACTTGTTAGATATTGAAAAGGAGAAGGTCACGCATGATCCAATTTTGTTTAGATGTTCGACTCAAGGTTGCATTATAACTTAAGGTTTGAACCTGGAACATAATGATTCTCATGAATTATATATATATTTCTTTACTAGTTCGATTCATTTGATATCAGCTTTTTTTAACAAGTATTCTCATAGAATTTGTTAATTTACAGATCCTTTGTCATCGTGCTTACGAGTTAGGGTACATACCACACAAAGGAGAGATGAGCGTCATGTTTGAGCACTCGACAACAAGAAAACTAATTAGGTGGATTGATAGTTTCAAAAATACATCTTCTCCTTGTTAGTTACTTATGTAATTGTTGGTGCACTACGTTGATTTTATAACTTCCATATGTTGATTATTATATATTTTATGGTCTATGTTATGCATAAATGGTGAATCAACCTCTTCATAGATTGTAGTCTTTGTATATGGATCATCAATTAAATGCAATTCATTTTTTACATTGATATTTTTCTATTTCTATACATATGGAATAGATTATTCAAAAATGAGCACTTTTGCTATTTTAAATTCAAGTATAGCTACCACTTCCATTTATGATTACATGATAGGCACTTACTCATAAATTTATCAAAGATTGTTGTTATCACTTAGTTAGTGAACAATAACTACAAAGTTATCATTATCTAACTCATGGCTAGCAAGTAAAGAAAACAGTTTGTTGTTTGAAAAGATTTTTGTACGTAAATATAGCTAGTAAGTAAAAGACAAAAAAATAACTTTTTAACGTTTAACTCTTTTTATTAAGAATTATACCTCATTGTATGCGGAACTACAATGGGGATTGAATGACAATGTGCGTGTGTGTGATCTCCTCACTAACAACTTCGCATAAACCTAAAGTGTTATGCAAAGTCAATTACTATGCTAACCAACTGAGCTTGCTCAGAGACTTAGTAGATTTGGAGGAGTAGATGTGTGTTTGTGAAAGTTATGACTTTGAATGCACAAACTTAACATGTACTCCATTACAAGAGTTCTATTTATACTACCTAGGTAGGGTCACACCTACATGTGTGTTGAGCACTTATCTCAGATCTAATAGGTTAGTACATTTGTACTGCTTTGTTCCTATTACAATATCTATTCGAAGTATGAGACAAATGCTCTTTTTAAGTTCAGTTCCTAACACTAAACTTGTCTTATACCCTCTTCAGGATAAGTTGACTTCTGGAGATAAGAGCTTGGACTTATTTGCTTTCAAACTATCCCGCCTATTCTTTAGTCTCTTGTCTTCATGGTCTTCTAGTTGTTTGAGATCGTATAGGGCTCAGTGAGTCTATTGCCACAACTCACTAAACCTATCACCTTCTTCTTTGGCTCAGGCTTCATTCACTGAGTACCGCCTCACTGAATGCTAGAGTCTTTCTTGTAGACTCAGGCTGCGCATCTTGAAGGAAACTCACTGAGCGACTATTCACTCAGTGACATTGAATTATTAAAGGATAATTACACTTAGGATATTTTATATTCAAATCCTAAGTGAGAAATTAGTGGGCAATGACACTGGCCTAAAAATCTCCCCCTATTTGGATATAAACATAGCCTAAGTGTTTATCAGTGTGAGTGAGTACATACAGCTTCTTTTCACATTGATTTATAGAAAGCCGTTTAAAGATACTGAGTTCAACCAAAAGATACTTCATTAAACGATTACAAGGCCCTATTATCTATTACAAAAGATAACAAAAATTACATCATAAGTACTCAGTTCATCTCATATTATCCAAGGGCTTCCAACACGACTTTTTTTGACTTGAGCTTCTCTTGATCAGGATGTTCAACAATGAGTTTCTTCAGTTTCAGGGAGAATCTTGCATTATCTTCAGTCTTGACCATTGAGGCCATCACCATGTATGATATAAGAGAATCCATTCCAACCTTGTGGATATCATCCCATCTTTGGAATGCCTGATCACCAAATACATCTGTGAAGAAGATCCCATATTCGGGTTCTTCGATAACCATATTGTTGACAAAAGGAATGCCTTCAGGGAGACTCCTATTACATTCCAGCCCAGGCACCTTGACTTCAGGTTCCAGTTTCATATGCTTCCTCTTTCTTCCTGAGGTTTGGGATGAGGCTTGTTCAGGGACTGAAGCAGGACGAGCAGATTGAATTCCAAGTCCCTTATGAATTTTCTTTAAGCTTTCATATCTCTTGCTCAAGTATGTCATCAAGTCTTTGACAACGGAGTTCTTTTTCTTTTGTATGATTGGACCCAATTCATCTAATTCAGTGATTCTAAAGTTTGTGAACTTGAATGGGTTGTGAACGTCAAAGTTTCTTTTATCATTGTTCCTGAATACAGATGCTACAATGGGCTTGGTGTTGGGATGGATTCTGACATCAGTAATAGGTTCAGACTTGATTCTGTTTGTCATACTAGAACACAAAGTGGATTTGGCTACACCAAAAAAGTGTGACGATATACATATAGTCACACATGATTTTTCGAGTATGTGTGACTAAAGGTCGCGTGACCGCAGGGTACCTACAGTCACATTTTTGAGTTAGTGGCCGCATTCATTAAAAAACAGTGACCAAAATCTTAACATGTGTGACTAATTAGGTACAAATTTAGTTGGATTAATCAGTATTAGTGACCGTTAACACTGTATAGTCACACAAAGCATGTTTTTTTATATTTAGTCACATACAATTAAGCATAAAGTGGCCAAAAGTGTTAATAAGTGTGACCATATGGTGTTTAAAGTGAAGTAAAAGTGTATTTTGTGCGAATATTGTTTATCCAATGGCCATATACAATTAAGCATAAAGTGACAAAAAGTGTTAATAAGTGTGACCATATGCTGTTTAAAGTGAAGAAATGTGTATTTTGTGTGACTATTGATCATCCAATGGCCACATGAATTTTATGTTTGTGTGGCCTTTTGTAATATTTAGTCACACAAAACATGTTTGTTTTGGGTATTTAGTCACATACAAATAAGCATAAAGTGACCAAAAGTGTTAATAAGTGTGACCATATGCTGTTTAAAGTGAAGAAATGTGTATTTTGTGTGACTATTGATCATCTAATGGCCACATGAATTTTATGTTTGTGTGGCCTTTTGTAATATTTAGTCACACAACAAATTAAGCAAACAGTGACCAAAAGTGTTAATAAGTGTGACCATATGCTGTTTAAAATAAAAAAATATGTATTTTGTGTGACTATTGATCATCCAATGGCCACATGAATTTTATGTTTGTGTGGCCTTTTGTAATATTTAGTCACTTAAAACATGTTTTTTGGGTATTTAGTCACATACAAATAAGCATAAAGTGACCAAAAGTGTTAATAAGTGTGACCATATGAATCTTTTAGTCACATTTAAGAAATCAATAATATTTATATATATATATACATATATATATATACACATATATATTTATACACACACACACACACACACACACACACATATATATATATATATATATATATATATATCAAAACAAATTCAAATACAATATAATTGAAATGTATATAATTGAACCAAATATAAAATTGTAATGTCGTACTACTAAGATTCATTGAGATTACAGGATATATTCTGTTGATACATTGACTACTAGAACAGAAATGATGTAGCACATAGCTCCTTGGTTCTAAAGTCCAACAAAGTCGGTCTCTCCAGCCGCAAGTAATATGACCATTTCAGCCAGGTGACGTACAACAACATAAAGATGAAAATTGCACGTGTAGTTCACCAGGTAGCCTTTATTATGGTCATATAATCCCCAATCATTTTCCCTTCCATGAAACTGGTGGAGTGTATCTACAAAATCAAGGCAATTGCAATTAAAAGTTACCAGTAGTATATGAACTGGGATCCTGTGCCTTCTATAAAGCATCTATGTTTTACGACACACATTACAAGGGATAAAAAATGTCTATAATCTATGTCAATGTGTATATATTTCAAAGAAACGGTAAGGCAATTTACTAGCAATAATTCTTTTCAAAATATTAGAAACAAAGATTTTCGATCTAAAGGCTAAATATAGATAGTTAAACGATCTAAAAGCAGAATTTAAAAGACATGGATGACCTCATTAAGAAACAATATCTCTACAAAGTTACTATTGACTGTCATAATACATCTTTTGTTTTGAATGGCAAACCTTCAAACATATATAACAACACAAACTAATTACAACAAGAGGCAGCCACTTCCCCAATCAAGAAGATTGAAGAACATGGAAGCCCCA
>BQNB010097262.1:0-25428 GCA_026074375.1 Tanacetum coccineum | reverse complement strand
ACTATACTATAACACTTCTTGATTTGATAATAAGAAGTATTATTCTCTTGCACTTGAGGAATTAAGCTTGAATCACTTGGAAACAAAGCTTTATGATTAAATGATCAAAGGAAGGAAAAGAGTGTATAAACTGATTTAGAACAGAAAGAAAGTGTGTGCAAAAGGTGAGAAAATCAATAGGGAATAATCTAGTATTTATAGGCAAGTTGTGACAAAAAAAACATGTGGCCGATCCCCTTAATTAGGGTGCCGGTCCCCTTAAAATTAAGGGGGCCGCCCAAGCCTGGCGCTCCCTTTTTTGTCTTTTCTGGGGAAGGTGTTTTCTGGAATATTTCTAGCCGTTTTTGGGTAGAAAATTTGAATTTAAAATTTTTGTTTGAATAAAATATTTCTTTTAAATCTAAAAATGTTTTGTAAAAGATATAAAAATGTTTGTGTCATTATTATAAAAAGTGTGAATTTAAAAAAAAAAATCTTGTCCCATAAACTACATTAAGCATTTGTTTATTCATACCTTTAAGTGATTAAATTTTTGAAATGAAAATTTACTACTAAATTACTTGTTTACAATTAATTTTTCATTAAAATGTTTTACATTTTGTGATTATCAAAACGTAGAGAAGTCGAAAATATTAACAACCGTTTTTAGGCATTAATTCTATCCAACACAGTTGATTGTAACCGAACTGATGGATCAAAGGTCGCACACTTAGCTGAACGACAAGCTGAAAACAAAAGGAAGTTTGAGGATACTTCAAGGAACAATCAAAACCAGTAGCAGCCTTTCAAAAGGCATAATGTGGCACGAGCCTATACTACAGGGCCTGGGGAAAAGAACCGTACGGAGGATCTAAACCTCCATGCACCTAAATGCAACTATCACCATACGGGCATGTTCTCCCTAGTGCACAACTGCAAGAAGGACTAGGGGCCATTCCCCTCCGGTCCTGTATAACTAGTCCTTGCTGCTACCAACAACAACCAGAGAGCCCAATGGGCAAATCAAAGAGTTCTCACTTGCTTTGAGTGTGGAGCTCAGGGTCATTTCAAGAATAATTGCCCGAAGTTAAGGAACAAGAATCAGGGAAATCAGGCTGGAATGAGTAATATTGTGGCAAGAGCTTATAGTGTGGGCACTGCAGGGACACACCCGAACTCCAATGTTGTCACGGGTATGTTCCTCCTAAACAACCGTTATGCTTCGATTTTATTTGATACTGTTGCCGATAGGAGTTTCGTGTCTACTGCATTAGTTCTTTGATTGATATCATCCCAACTACACTAGACCATGGTTATGACGTCCAAGTAATAGCTGACGTAGATAATTTGGGTGAGTCATACACTTATATAGGGTTTGCACTTTGAATTTTCTGAATCATCCATTCAACATCGACTTAATGCCCGTAGAGATGGGTAGTTTTGACGTCATAATTGGCATGGACTGGTTATCAAAATATCATGTTGTAATCGTCTGTGACGAGAATATCGTTCGTATCCCCTTTGGAAATGAAACCTTAATTGTTCGTGGTGACGGAAGCAGCAACGAGCACGAGTCTCGATTAAATATCATCTCGTGCACCAAAACGCAAAGTATTTGCTGAAAGGATGTCATGTCTTTTTGGCACATGTGGTACCGTCAAAGAGCGGCTGAAGGACAAGTCGGAGGAGAAGCGTACTATGAGGATTTACCTATTGTTCGAGGATTTCCCAGAAATACTTCTCTAGGACTTGCCGTTACCCACCAACCCCGAAAGTAGAATTTAACTCGATTTAGTATCTGGTGTTGCACCCTGGTAAAAACAAAAAAAAAAAAAAAAAAAAAAACCGGGGCGCCTATTAGTGGCTCTGTCCGAGATGAAAGAAATTGTCCAGATCAACCTGCAGGAACTTCCGAGCAAAGGCTTTATAGATCCGAGTTCCTCACCTTTGAGGAGCCCGGTTCTTGTTGTCAAGAAGAAGGATGATCATTCCAGATGTGCATCGATCACCGAGAAAATAATAAACTACCGTGAAAGAACCATTTTATCTGGAAACAAAGGGATTGATGATTTGTTTTCGATCAACTTCAAGGGTCGAGTGTCTACTCGAAGATCGACCTGAGGTTGGGTTATCATCAGCTAAGGGTTCATGAAGAAGACATCCCGAAGACCGCATTCATAAACATGTAACATTGAAGGAATGTTCAAGTTAAGGTAGTTTTGGTTTTTTGACTAACGCACCAGATGTAATTTATGACCATCATGAACGGTGAGCAAACCCTTATCTGGAACAAATTCATAGATTGTCTTTATTGATGGCTGTATTCTGATAAATTCGAAAGCAAGCAAGAGCACGAAGAGCAACTCAAGTTAATCTTGGAATTGCTTAAGAAGGAGGAGTTGTATGCAAAATTTTCTAAGTGTGAATTTTGGATTCCAAAAGTACAGTTCCTCGGACACGTGATTGAAAGTAAGGGCATTCAAGTAGATCCTCTCCAAGACAGAGGTCAATTAAAGATTGGGCATCTCCTAAGTCACCAACGGAGATCTATTAATTTTTAGGTCTTGCCGGTTATTACTGAAGATTCATTGAAGGATTCTCAAAGATCGCCAAATCAATGACTAAGCTAACCCAGAAGAAGGTCAAGTTTGATTGGGGTGACAAACAAGAAGCATTTCCAACTGTTGAAAGAGAAGTTGTGCAGTGCACCTATCTTGGCTTTACCTGAAGGAGCCAAGAACTTTATTGTTTATTACGATGCTTCGCATAAGGGATTAGGTGTTGTGTTGATGCAGAATAAGAAGGTGATTGCTTATGCATCACGTCAGTTGAAGATCCATGAGAAGAATTACATGACTCGTGATCTGGAGTTAGGAGCAGTAGTGTTCGCTCTGAAGATTTGGAGGCACTATCTGTATGGAACGAAGTGCACCGTGTTCACTGATCACAAAAGTTTGCAACACATCCTTGATCAGAAGGAATTGAACATGAGGCAACGTCGTTGGTTAGAGTTGCTTAGTGATTAACGATGTGAAATCGTTTCACCCGGGAAAAGCAAATGTAGTGGCTGACGCTTTAAGCAGAAAGGAACGAATTAAGCCATTACGGGTTCGAGCCTTAGTGATGACTATTGGCTTGGATCTTCCCAAGCAAATCTTAGAAGCTCAGACTGAGGCAAGAAAACTAGAAAACCTTGGTGCTGGAGATGTGGGAGGTATGTTGATTGAAAATTTAAGAGAATCAGACAACCCCAGGAAGGAAAAGTTGGAGCCGCGTGCTGACGAAACGCTGTGTTTGAATAATAGAAGTTGGTTGCCGTGCTATGGTGACCTATCTGACAAGATGTACCAGGACATGAAGAAATTATATTGGTGGCCCAACATGAAAGCCGATATCACTATGGATTTTGTCACCAAGCTCCCAAGGACGTCAAGTGGTTATGATACCATTTGGGTAATTGTAGACCGTCTTACTAAGTCTGCACACTTTTTATCGATGAGGGAAAATGTCCCAATGGACAAATTGGCAAGACTATACATGAAAGAATTAGTCACGAGACATGGGATACCAGTCTCAACCATTTGTTACCGTGACGGTAGATCTACCTCAAAATTTTTGAAGGCATCCAAAAGGCTTTAGGTACTCGTTTGGACATGAGTACTGCTTACCATCCGCAGACCGATAGACAAAGCGAAAGAACCATTCAGACACTAAAAGATATGTTACGCGCTTGCGTGATAGACTTTAGGAATGGTTGGGAAAGGCACTTACCCCATTCGAGGCATTTTATGGTCGGAAGTGTCGATCACCTGTTTGTTGGGCCGAGGTCGGAGATGCTCAGCTCACCGGTCCAGAACTTATTCACGAGACAACCGAGAAGATTGTTCAGATCAAGCAAAGAATTCAAGCCGCTCGTGATCGCCAAAAGAGTTACGCTAATGTGAGGTGTAAGCCTTCAGAATTTCAAGTCGATTACCGGGTCATGTTGAAGGTATCACCTTGGAAAGGGGTTATCCATTTTGGCAAACGGGGGAAGTTGAACCCGAGATATATTGGACCTTTCAAGGTGTTAGCCAAAAATAGGAACCGTTTCTTACAGAATCAAACTTCCTCAACAACTAAGTAGGGTTCATAGCACATTTCATGTATCCAATTTGAAGAAATGTTTATCCGACGAGACCGTTGGCAATTTCCGTTGAGAATGAAACTACAACAATGAGATAAAACTTTACTTTCATTGAAGAAACCAGTGGGAGATTATGGATCATGAAATCAAGCTTAAAATTAAAGCCGCATTCCCCATATCAAGGTTCGATGAAACTCCTAGGAGAGGTCCCAGAATTCACAAGGAAGTGTAAGAGTCATAGCGCCCGGGGAATCAACGCAGAAGAAGTATCCGCATCTCTTCACAAAACCGCATCCCCGGTCCTCAAACAAGAGCGCAAGAGGACACCTCTGCATCTTTGATCCTTGCGGACAAGGCCTCCTTTAACGAGGGAATACATTTAACAATCCGTTATTTATAGGTCATTTCCCGACTTTAAATACTTGTCATAATTTTATTTTTTCGGCTTTTACGCGTTTGCTTTTAATTTTCATCGTTTAGTTAAATCGCGTAAACTAAAAATCAGCATTCAATATAAACAGACATAAAACAAGTAAAAGTTTACGTCAAGCAAGTGTTATATAATTATTATGAGTATAATTTATAACTTTTCATATATTTTTTATTGGGATACGTAAAGGCGTTCACGGTTTGCAACTAGAAAACATCTAAGCATACCCGAAAGCACCAATACCTATCTATACTTAAACAAATACCCACTTTTATATCCAATACACAAAAATTAAATCATTCCTATACCACTACACTACTATGTCGTAAATAAGCTTCACAGCCCGAGGTGGCAAAATGAAATCCTATAAATCCCCACTAGTATGGGGGTAGCTTGTGGACCTTTCCTAGTCAATGGAGACGCTTGGACACGGGATAGTGTGACCACATATCCATGTAAATCTAGAAATTTATTTTTTTTTATTTTGTTATTAATTATTTTTTGTATATAGGGAAGCCATCAAAGGTACCAGGTAACGAACCCGCCCAAAGTCTGTCCCACCCTCCTAGGGAAGGGGTGGGTAGTGCGGCGAGCACAAGTCCCCTCTCAAACCCCCAAGTACCACCCACCCCTCCCCTCCTCCTGGAATCATTACCGTAAAAAAACCACCCAACACGAAGTCAGACTAGCCCGTTCCCTACCACGCCCGCAACACGCACACAATCAATATTGCACTTCAGAAGCCAAACCACACTTAACTCTGCTCAACAAACAACAAAACCTACGACACACTAGTTATAACTATTAGGGTTTACAAAATTTTAAGATTTCTACAAAGATACAAGCCAACACGGTAGAAATTAGGCAGTATCAAGGTGATACAAAGAGTATTGGAAGCGTTGTTGGGTGTTTATAAGTGTTTGATCAAGTAGAAGATTTAGGGTTATTTCTTCTATGCTGGTCAGGGAGTTAGGGTTTAAGGGGAAGTGGGGAATAAAGTATAGAGTGTTAAACCTCGGTGTAATTAGCAAGGAAGGAGGATCGGATTTATACTGACTCAGTCAAATAGAGTCAACTATAAACCGGGCTTGAAACACTTTACAGTACTTATTTGCATAATTTATCTACAAAGAATACTAATTATAAACACACCAGCACCTCGCAGTTCTAAATATTGAGATAACATCAATATAAATGTGTATTTTTTAATGGTCAAATATATTAAATTAAATATGATGAAAAAATCTTAAAAAAAATGATACGAACTCAAGAAAATACTTAGTAAAATGTATGGTTTAATTTATAAGTTTAGTTAATAAATAAAATTGTTGAAAGTTAGAATTACAAAAGTTATAGTACAAATCTCATGCTGGACTTGATCCTTGGACAATCATTAAGGACCATGCACAAGTAGTGAACTCAAAATATTAATAAAGACTAGTGGTATAGAAGTCTTGTATAGGACTGTGTACAATATATAAGATCAGTGAATAGAATTCTAAAAACATAGTATGAAAAATATATAAATAAAGGGACATTGTTTTAATTTAATGCTCCAGTTGGAATTCGAGAAATATAATAAATTTTGGGACAGTATTTAATTATAAAAATAATACATATTACTAAGGGATCGTAATCAGACTAAAACCGCTCCCTAGCCCCCCCCTAGCTAAAACGAAGTAAGTGTATTGACATGTTAGGGCAGAGTTTACGATAAAAGTTTTTTATAAAAACAAGTACTGTTCATAACAGAAAGTTTATGGTAAAATATTTTACTTGGGCAGAAACTTAAAATAAACAAATCCGTGCATATAAGGATCACTAAAAAACAGAATTCAAATGAGGAGATAGTAAATTTAAATACGAAATTCAAAGTAAATAACCTTTATAAAAGAATGTTTTTATAAAATTTCCTTTCATTTCAACCCATTGTTACTGTTCATAACAGTTTATATGAATGTTATAAGTGTAAAATTTTGCTAGATTTCTCAAATACGATTCCATACATAAAAAGAACAAGCGAAACGGAGTTAAAACGAATGAGTTATGATTTTTACGAGGTTACAACAATTAATTATATAAAAGTAGTTATATATAATAATACAAAAACAGTAAAAGTTACTGTTCATCAGTAACTAAAATATTAAAGAATGAAAGTATTTTGATAGATTTCTAATGACAAACCCGGTGGGATAAGGGAAATAATAAACGATCAAAAAAAGCCTTGTAAAACCTTTTGCACTAATTTTTACTTTTGTACCACGTATTTTTTATAAAAAAAGAGAGAACTTAAGACAATTTATATAATATCGATTATATATATCAATAAGAATATTAAATCAAGTATTATTAATCGAATAATAAATATTTGTGAAAGAAAGCCTTTATTATCCACTGAACCGCCGGATACAATATACCTAATAAAACACAGTGACAAGTTTTAAATTATTTGATATATGACATTTTACCAATAAATAAAAACTAGTTAGTAGTGGTGTAACAAAGATAACTGATGAAATAGTATTAACATTAAATTCACGAGTATTTATAATTCGACCTAGTGTAATTAACTAGTATCAGCCGATACTTGCGAGACGATAAACTTATTAGAATTAGTATAATCAATCATTCACTTTGTAGGAGGGAGTCGATAGCCCCGCTTTATGTAAATCCATATAGAATAACAACATTCTCGAGAGAAACCTGCAATGTTATACCCCCACGCATTGGCGGCAAGTACCAACAATAAAATAAAATTACGGGGTTTGCCTAATGAAGCTATAACCCACTATTTGCCCATGAATCATGAAGCAGGGCTAAATTACTGGAAATAGATCGCGTGCATGTTCATTCAATAGGCGGATCTATTGGGGATTGCAATCTGACCCGGGATTCCTGGTGTAGTATGCGCTCCCGTAGTTCGGAGGTACCAAACGACGAATGTTATACCATGTCGGAACAATTTGGATGTTGCTAGTTGAACATCTATACGGGCACATTATTTGCATTAAATGCAACCAGTATATGTATATAGCCGTTCAGTGGTCATGAGCTAATTTAGTATTAAATGCTCGTTACCCATGTAATAGAAGTAGAGATGCAAAAGAGAGCATATAAGTTACCTGGGAGCAAGCGCGTGCGAATATCAGATAAAACAAGGAAAGACTCTATATTTTGAAAAACATGGTCATAGTCTAGGTTTTGAAAACGACCTAGTTCTCTATGACTTCATCTCTGATACCATCTGTAACACCCACAAAAATCAGGACAACGCAGCGGAATGGTAACATTGGGGTGCTACTTCAGGGCACAAAACACAAGTCAGGAAAAACGACATAAAATGGACGTCTTTAAATAAAGTATATTCTTAATTATTAAAAGATAGAATAAGAGTTTACAAATGATCCCATTTATAATGCAATAGAAACATTTTGTTTAAAACGTTTGTTGAATGGTATACAAGTTATTAAGCCTTAAAAAATATATCCGCTCGACTCGAATGCTCCCAATGCTTAGCTAGCAAAATAATAACCTGAGAAAATACACGCAAAAACGTCAACAATAATGTTGGTGAATTCATAGATTTAAGTAAAAAGTAGTATTGAAATAATTTAAGAAATATTTCAGAAGAAAAGTAGCGTTACAACATTTAAAAGTGTTATTTCCGAAATCCAAGTAGTGATTTAACAAATCTAGTAATGTTCAGTAGTGGACCACAAGATCAAAGTAATATTATTTTACCGGGGTACTCATTCCCCTTTACCCAAAAAAAAGATCGAAGTAATGGTGAACTAAGTACGTATTCCGAAGTCCAAAACAAGTAAGGTAGACAAGGGAAACACATTCACCAAGTCAAAATATATAACAGGTATTATTGCACTAAGCTCATGACACCGAAACCTTAACGTACTTCAATCAAGAGATTGGAATGCCCCATAAAAGTAGGATGTTCTGCCAAACATCCTAGAAAGTAATACCTCAAATGTTCAATGCACCATAAGTCAGCTTGTGACCCCAAAGAAAGGTGGGGATTGTCAATCCCGATAGATCTATCCACAACACTCGCGCTTACTACAATAACAATTAACGGTTCATGATAAATAGGGACTTCACGGCAATAAGGCAACTTAGCAATAATATTCAGGCAGTAATCTGGATAGCATACACTTGGTAAACACTTGTGTCCGTAGTAAAACAATCATGTCTAAAATTCATGGTTTCAAATATAGGTATTCACGATCTCAAATCATGTAGTAAACAAATCGAGCTTTAGTAAAAATAGTCATGTAACGCTTATGTAGTAGAAATCAATAAGTTCACTTAGTAAAACGAGCATGTATTCCCCTCGCGAGTTTATAAAACATTGAAAAGATTGAAATGCGAGACTATGAACTCACCTTGAGTGAATGGAAATCAACAAGTATTCACAATAGAAAATGCGTCACGAAGGAATCCGAAGGCAACCTAATCCAATATAGGTCGTATAAGTACTAAACACTTTGATTATTTATAGGTCGTATAGCTCATCATACTATCGTTCGGGCTATCATAATTAAGAGGTCGTGTAGTGAACGTATGAGGAGCTAGGACACTTTAAATCGTAAATCCAACAACTCGTCGATACGCCACCCCGAAGAGGCCTCATTATGAAACTCCCTAGTAATATAGTACTTTGATAACTAATACAACGTATGATTCTATATAGCTACATCACCGTCTACTCGTGTTTGCGAAATAATATTTAAATTGCATTTGCTAAATATTATTCGTGTATTTGAACTCGTATAATCGAATATATAATTCAATTGTCTTTGTAAAATAATATTTATAAAGTTTAAGACATGTATAAATATTATATAAATGATTCTAAAATGTTTCGCAAAAATTTATTTTAAAAACGAACCAACACTATTCACCTCAGGAAATAGTGCACAAGTTAGAAAATAATGCGTAACTTTCTCGTTTTAAGCCCGTTTCTTACGTTTCTTATGATTCCTTATGTCCACATTTTCGTTTAAGTCAAGTTAATCAAAATATAACATTTTTTTTTTTATTTTTTAAAATTTTAGTTTTTCTGATGAATAGTGATTTTTACTGTTCATAACAGACATATACTTATTTTCTTATTTATTGTTATCGTAAACTCGTAAAACGTCTATTTTATTTCGATATATCTAGCTTCCGTTATTAACGATTCTTTCGGTACGATCTCGTAATTAAAAGGTTTATATCATATTTTTTTATGTTTAAAAAAATATCACTTTCCAGTATGGAAATTACATTTTATAAAAATAGTTTATAAAGTATTTCTCGTCGTAAACTCGTAACTAACGTATCTTTTTCGTTATAAATCGGTTTTTCGAGTTTCTTATCATTTTGGAATCGTCATGAGGCGTATTATTTTTATGTAATGTCAAACCTACTGTATGAAGTCGAAATCAAATCACCCTTTAATTAATCCATGTGCGTTTCATTTATAAAGAGTTTGTTTTAATTAACTTTATAGAACCCAAATTTATACAAAATCCATGTTATAACTTAAAACAACATGTCAACCATTTATTAATCCATTTTTCCATGATATATATAACAATATGACATAAGAAAAGTTGTAATTCATAAACATAAGTGAAAACTCTTTTTACATATTAAAAAGTCCTAAGTGGTGATTTAGTTATATAGAACATGTAAACACATAAAAATGAATAAAGTAAAGACATGAAAGGTTTTTAGATAACCTTATTATGATGTAAGATGATGAACCAAAGTATCTAAACCCTTGTTTAGATATAAAACCCTAACTTTCCATTTTAAAACCTTAGTTTCACTTTTCTTGATTAATACTTGAATAGGTTAGATCCCAAAGCTTGGAAATACCTAAGAATTATCTTTAGGAATACTGTTATAATTGTAGATTGTAATAAAATTGATATGGGTTTGTCTGGTGGTGTGCTTGATGCCGTGAGCTATATAGAGAGGAAAAGGAGGTTATGTTTGATTTTTTTTTCTAAGTGGTAATGTATGTAAGTGATATAACTCTTATGTATAGATGTAAGTATGGTGCAAGACATGGTCTAGGAGTCAAAGTAAGGTTCAAGTAATGGGTCTTAGTCTTAGGTATGGCCCTTAGTCAAAGTATGCTAGGTATGGTTAGGACATGATGAAGTATGGTATACATTTTGACCAAAGGAAGAGTTTTGTTATATTACTTGTACACAATGCAAGAATTTCGGCAATACATAAGATGTAGATGATATATTTTGTAAATTTTATGTATTGGGTATAAAAGTGGGTATTTGTTGAAGCGTAAAAAAGTTTTGGTGGTTCCGGGAGTGCCTAAACGCAATTTATCGCGAAACGTATACACTTTACGTATCCAAAAATAAAATATAAAAGTTAATTATTACTTTTGAAAAAATAATATAATGATTGCTTGACGAAAACTTTAATTCGTTTGGTGTCCGTTTACATTAATTGATAATTTATAGCTTACGCGATTTAACTTAATTATTATAATTAAAAGTAAATGCATACGAAAAATAAATTTTTAGTAAAATATATGACGTTGTAAATGACCAAAAAATACGGAATGTTACAGTCTCTCCAGGTAGAAGATGCCATGTCCTCAGGCTCAAGTTGCGGCACATGAGGGGAAGGTACTAGGTTCGGAAAAAAGATTTCGGATATATATTTCTTCCGGAATAATGTTGATGAAGAGGTGTAGATAATTATTATTATTATTATTATTATTATTATTATTATTATTATTATTATTATTTTTTTTTTTTTTTTTTTTATATGAACAGTGCCCCAACGGTCGGTGAACAGTAACTGAACAGTAACCCCCAACGGTTACTTTCCTCCTTTTTATACAAAATTTTCTTCTCCATTTCTCCATACAACACTTAATCTTTCACTTACATTTTCTCTTATCCAATCTTCCTCAAAATGTGCACATCATCAACGATCTTGGCGAAGGCGACCGCGATAGCACTCCAGCATTTATCTTGCCTACCTTCCCTTACGAAGAAGGATCTCAGTATTTGGCCTTTATTCTAGCAATTCTCGTGCCGGTCATTATCCTTGCGATTGGCGTGGATCTATGCTTGAAGGACTAGATATTATGGTTAGGGGAGGGTTGAAATAAAACTTGTATTTCCTTTATGTCCTTATGTAATCTTAGTTCAAAGATAATATACGGATGTTGTGGCAGACAAATTATATTTGTAATTTCATTATGTCTTTGAATATTTCGTTACCACAAGCTTAGTAACTCGTTTTTCATTTTTCCTTTTTAAATGGCTTTAACTTAAGCGTTCAAAATTAGTAACGTTTTTTTTTTTTTAAAGAATTTATATAGTAAGGTGACGATGTTTTCACAATACATTACTTTGATAGATAATTCGAAATCATTCGGTACAACAGAAATTTAAGAAAAAGTACAAAAGAAATTTAGACGAAAGTTCAAAAGGAAATTATAAGCGGAGAATCCAAAGGGATAAAGTCTAAGCATTGATATCATAAATTAATCAGGATAGTCGATATTTATATAATTGATCGATAGAAATAGATATTGATATGTCAAAAGATAGACGTAAGAGATCGAATTTAAACCAAGTATTATGTATATATATAAGGTTACATATAATGCAATAATGACAATCACAAAAGTAAGTAAGGATCAGGGAGTTGCCGCGCAGCTGGATATCGGATTAAGCGATAAGGATTCCTGTATTTAACAATGAAGGAAAGAAAAAACTTTAAACTTTGGTTTAATAGACTATGTTTTGAAAAATGACGTCAGTTCCCCCTATATACCTTGGCTCTGGTACCATCTGTAACACCCCCAAAATTCAGGACAACGCAGCGGAATGGTAAGGTTGGGGTGCTACGTCAAAGTACAAAAATCAAGATATAGAAAACGACCTTAAATGGATGTTAAAAATAAGATTCATTCAATGTCATTACAAAAGATCAGAGTTTCACGTGTAGTCCCATAGTTTTTGATAAAAAGACATTAAGATTTATAAAAGACAAAAGTTTCATTGAATTTAAGAAATTCAGAATCCCTTAATAGATACCGTCGCGGCTCCCATCAAGCATATGCCCCTAGCAACAGAGATTAATACATGCTAAAACCGTCAACAAATTTGTGAGTGAATTCTAGGTTTATCAGGAAATAGCGTGGACCACAAGATTTAAGTAATAGTAGACTATGAAACACATTCAATAGTCCAAAAACAGGTATTATTGCCCTAAGCTCATGACACCGAACCTTAACGTAATAAACTGTAATCAAACCAGTACTTGAGGTTTGTGCCCCAACACACGGATACAGATGTTACAAAAACATCCTACGAATTTTCTCAATACAGATGCTAAGCCCTGAAAAAATCCTACCGAATTTTCTTCTGAATGTAAATGCGTCAATGGTTAACTAGAAACCACAGGCCTATGACGGATGGTCAGTCCCATAGATCTATCCAATAACACTAGCGTATACCCACATGTAATAACGAGGTTTCATGTAAAGGGGTCTTAGCCGCCAGAAAGTACTTAGGCATTAATGTAATCAGGAAAGATAGCATACAAGTTTGAAAACACTTGTGTCCAAAGAAATCAAGCATGTAATCTCCCCCGAATTTAATAAAACAAGTAGTAGAAAAAGGGGCTACGAACTCACCTTGAGTGAATGGTAATCAACAAGTATTCAAAATAGAAAATGCGTCACGAAGGAATCCGAAGGCAACTAATACCAATATAGGTCGTATAAGGTACTAAATACTTTGATTATTTATAAGGTCTATAGCTCATCATACTATCGATCGGAGCTATCAAAATTAAGGAGTCGTGGTATGAACGTATGAGGAGCTAGTACACTTTAAATCGAATCCAGACAACATACTCGTCGATACGCACCTAAGCCGAGAGGCCACATTATGAAACTCCCCAGTAATATAGTACTATTGATACTAATACAACGTATGATTCCTATATAACTACAATCTACCGTCATACTCGTGTTTGCTAAATAATAATTATAAATTGCATATGCTAAATATTATTCGTGTATTTTGAACTCTATAATCGAATAGTATAAATTCAATTGTCTTTGTATAATAATGATTATATAAAGTTTAAGACATTATAAATATTATATAAAATGATTCTAAAATTGTTTCGCAAAAATTTATTTTTAAAAACGAACCAACCTATTCACCATCAGGAAATAGGCACAAGTTAGAAATAATGCTAACTTTCTCGTTTTAAGCCCGTTTTCATTTAACGTTTCTTATGTCCACATTTTTCGAATTAAGTCAAGTTATCAAAATATAACATTTTTAAAAATTTAGTTTTCGATGAATAGTGATTTTTACTGTCTAATCAGATATATACTTATTTTTATAGTTTTTTTTGTTATCGTAAACTCGGTAACGTCGTATTTTATTTCGCTTAATATAGCTCCCGTTTTTAACGATTCTTTCGAGTACGATCTCGTAATTAAAAGGTTATATCATATTTTTTATGTTTAAAAATATCAACTTCTGTAATGAATAGTAATTTTATAAAAATTGTTTTATAAAAGTATTTCTCATCGTAAATTCGTAATTAACGTATCTTTTTTCGGTTATAATAGGTTTTTCGAGATTCTTTATCATTTTGGAATCGTCATGAGGCGTATTATTTTTATATAATGTCTAACCTACTGTATGAAGTCGAAATCAAATCACCCTTTTATTATTCCAAGTTGTTCATTTATAAAGAGTTTGAGTTTTATTAACTTATAAACCCAAATTATACAAATCATGTTTATACTTAAACAACATGCAACAATTTTTTATTAATCCATTTTTTCCATGATATATATATCAATATGACAAATAAAAGGTGTGTAAATTCATAAACATAAGTGATAATTCTATTTACATATTAAATTCCTAAGTGGAGATATAGTTTTATAATAAAACATGTAAACATATAAAAATGATAAAGTAAAGACATGAAGTTTTTAGATAACTTATTATGATGAAAGAATGAATGAACAAAGTATCTAAACCCTTGTTTAGTATAATACCCTAGCTTTCTTATAAAACCCTAGTTCACTTTTCTTGATAATACTTGTAAAGGTTTAAGCCAATGCTTGGAAATACCTTAGAATATCTTAGGATGAATGTGTATAAGTGTATGAGTTGTATAAAATTAGATATGGGTTTGTTGTTGGTGTGCTTGATGCCGTACTATATAGAGAAGGTAAAAATATGTTATGAATAAGTGGGTTGTTTTAGGGTCAACAGGTAAAGACATAAAATATTGTAAGAGTTTAGGCGGAACCACGAAAAATAAACGTATATGATAAAAATAAAATTACCAAATATGGGATACTTTTCTGAAATAATAAAAATATGTATAACACGTAGACTACTATTTAGTCTAAAGTCGGATTCACGTTTAATAAACGTTTTATTACGAACGCAAGACAGCCTATTCGATTAATCGTAAAATAAATTTACTCAAAAGTAAAATAAATAATAGAATATGAATTAAAAATATTGACCCGAATTTACGAGGTATTACAATTAGTCCGCTTCTCATTCTTCTGTCTCAATTCTAGTCCGTGTTCTATTCCATGTCGTGACAACTTAAATACTTCATTCGAAGTACCTTAAGCATTTTTAATTCGCGAAATGCAAATTAAAAAGTCACTCCTCCTTAAAATTTTCATCAAAACTAAGTCCAAAACGCCTCATTGAGGGCGGCCCCCCAATATATTTGGGACCGCCTAATAAATATGGGACCGCCAACAGCAGACACCATATTTTACAGTTAGTCAAATTTTTTTCCAAAAACAAAACCAAACACACCCCTTCTTCTCTGCAAGCGACGAACACAACTAAAACTACCCAAAAACTCAAAATCACCCATTAAAACACTAATTGAAGATAAAATCAACACCTACAATCATTCATAACATCATCAACATCATAATTGTAAGTCATTTCATCTATTTTCTTTCAATTTGAGTCTAGGGTTCATGATGAACACAAAAATTAAAATTGGGGATTTTTTATTTTTCTTTCAATTTTGTACAATTAAGAGTACTAGGATACAATGTATAACTAATATGCTTCCCGTAGACATAGGATTTGCATACATTTGTGAGTTTGTCGAAAATTGATTTCGAACCAAAAACCCCAATTTTATTTTCAAATCACTCACGTTAGGAACATAATAAAATTGTTGTTATGTATTGTTAATACAACTTAAAAACGTTTTCAAACACACGCATAACGATCTCATGAACAAAGCTCGAGATACATTACTCATATGTATTTTTCGACATGTTTGGATGAGCAAAATCAAACTAAGGAGCGTTTGGATTAACTCTTAGGATTTTAAAGTTTAGGTCGAGTTAATCGTTACTCCACATTTGTCACATTTAGGCATACACTAGAAATAATGTGCATAACAAATTACAAGTAAACGGTAATAAAATGTGATTTTACTCTTTTTCTAGGAAATCATGCCTCGTAAGTCATCCGAAGATCACAAAAATACAAGAGCATATATACCAATAATATCACATGAATATCGTACACCTATAAAAGAAAAACTAAGAAACCTTGAAAGTCGTTGCATTCATGAGGGTCGGGTGGTTTTTGACAACTATGCGAATCTAAACTATGTTCGGTCCTTGTTTCACTTTATTGAATTTGAGTGTCTCCTTGAAATTAATGACCAAATTTGTCCTCGTTTCATACTGGAGTTTTATAGTCAATATCAATTGAACTATTCCGACGAAGGTCAAATTTTCATCGAATTTGTGATTAAAAATCAATTCTTTTCTTATTCTCTTGAAGAATTTGCTCAAATCCTTGACATACCTTGCGAGGGTGCCTGCGTCTTTACTAACAAGTGGTCACTTGACGAGTTGGCATATGGTGTCCCTACGGATGGTCCATATCAAATCAACCCTCCTTCTCCTGATGACATCATTTCGTCTATTCAAATTGATCGAGAAGGTCAAGTCCGACGCATCCGTCATGAGGAAGAAATTGATGTTCTTGAATATCAAATTCTCACTCGTGAAATTGTGCCAACCTTGAAGCCTTTGGAAGAAATTATCCGGGAAAACGTCTTCTGTCTAGGGGTAATCGGGACCATGTTCCCGCGTGTCTTTGCTACATGCTTTACTGTGTTGTACACTCCGAAAAGTTCAACCTTGCCTATTATATGGCAAAACGAATGGAGTGGGTCACTAAAGAAAAGCGGTTGATTTTACCCTATGGTATGTTATTGACCCGTTTGTTTAAAGTCATCATGAATGAAAATCATGAATTGTACAATGAGTCTTATGTCTTGTACGATCGTGTCATAAATCCTCTTGCCGCTCAACAAGAGCAAAATCCTAGAAAGGATCGTGGCACGAGAAGAGGTCGTCACTCCACTTCTTCTTCTTCCGCCTTTGACCAACCATCCTCTTCTCATCTTAACGATGATGATGATGGAAATGGCGAAGGGACCTCGCGTGCAAGCACTCCTTCACCCATTCGTTATGTCAATTCGTTAACAAATGAAGTTCCTCAAGTTTTTCAAAATTTCACCTAACATTGACCCTCACTTGGAACCCTTTTACACCCATCAAACCGAAATTATCAATCGTCAAGTTCAGATTCGAGACGAGCACCGTGGCAAATTAAGGTCAATCGGGAAAGGCCTCAGAAACTTGTGGAGGAATATCAAGAAGTGAGCAATATGGAAATGTGCTTTGTGACATTATTAATTATATTACTTATTACTTTATGAAGCTTAAGTACTTAAACTTATATTATTTAGTGGTAACTTAGTATGTTGTACGGGCAACATAACTTGCCTTGGACGATCTTTCCATTTTATCATCCTAAAAACTTGTTTGCATTGAACTTGATACACTATAAATACCTATATGATGATATGCTTGCTTATCTAATAGATAATATGCATACATGTATTTCTTTGATTGAATTTGGAATGATTAGTGTTATGAATTTAATTGTTAAGTATTAGATGATTCATGATGAAATAGAGTTGATTGCAAAAAGGGAAAATAGGAAATTTCTTTCTGTACAGGATCTGCAGAAAATCAGGAAAACTAGAAAATTTTCCTATCTTCAGAGAACGACCCCCATAAATATGGGGCGCCCCCTAATATATATGGGACCGCCATGTATATATGGGACCGCCATCAGAAGTCACGAAAATTTTACTCTGACTACCTGATTTTCTGTGCAGTTGACTATTCTCTCTTAGACCCAACTAAACTTCCTGCATTTTGCTAAACAACTTTTAGAATTTATTTCCTTAATCCTCATGCTTTTATACTTTGATCCTATGCTTTCAAATTAGATAAGCCTTCATTCCGATTCTTCTTACCATCTTCACCTTCCTCAAACCATTCTACCATGAATTCCACCAAAGCTTCTTCTTCTAACCCTTCCAAGAAAATCAAACTAACCATAGTCCCTCCTAGACAACTATTTGTTAACATCTCTAGTGATGAAGATGTCACCACCACACCTTCTCCCACAACAACCTCTTCATCTCCAACTCCTCCAAATGCACCATCAAAAACCACATCCACCAATCAAACCTCATCAAGCCAAGAGAACACATCTTTTTCTTTTCAATCAAAACTTCAAATTTCACCACCATCTTCAAATGAACCAACTTCTCCTCATCTTTTGAACCCTTTGCTTGACAACATCTTGGATGTTCCTCCTAGACCTTCAAACCCTCAACCACTTTAAAGTCATCCTTCTTTGGATATCACACTCTCTTTGTCACCAATCACTCCTCTTGATCACATTCATAACACTCCATTACCACCATCTCCACCACAACCTCAACCACCTATCATGAGCCACCCTCTTTACTATAACTACCATAGGTTTACTTGCATATGCTGCTTTCATAACCAAACTCTTTTCTTAACCTTAATTGATGAGATAAACATTATGTTTGATCATCTTGAGTATCTCCTCACTATCGCAATCACCTCACACTTTCCACCTCCACCTTGAAATGGCTTCAAATTTTTTCATAAACGTGTCACGCCAAACCTTTTGCTCAAAAAGTCATTCTCTATGAATCATGAATCATTTTGGACTTATGCAGTATTGTCTCTCTTTATCTCATGAAGTATGTAGTATGACTTATGGATTAATTATCTTGTATTAGTTCTAGTTTTATCTTTTGTTGTATGAATGTATTAATTGCATTCGCTATTGTATGAGTTTCTTAATTGTTGAATGAAACTCTCTTTTGGATGACTTAAATTAAATGTTATGTTTAAAAGATATTTGTCTTGCACTTGTACCTCTAACTTTGTTTTGTAGCAAACAATTCTCGTAAGATTGATCCCTTGGTGCCCCAAACGAGGGGGAGCATACATCAAGGGGGAGTCTTGATATCGTCGATTTCTTTCTTCCTACAACTACTCGACGATTATCCTTTTTGGATTCGACAAAAAAGGGAAAAAATTGAACAAAACTCATTAATAATATGTAACTATTAACTTTATACAAAATGAGTTTATATTTTGTCATCATAAAAAATGGGGAGATTGTTAATACAAATAATGTCTAAAAACGTTATTTATATTTTTTGACCTCTCAACGTTTTGATAATAACAAAATATAAAAACGTTTACAAATTATTAATCGTAAAATTCCATTTCTAAGATTAGTGATCACTTAAGGTATGAACAAACACATCATTAAGCATGATTAGTGATCAAGAAAATATTTTTTTCTTAACCATTACCTTTTCACAAAAGTATTTCTACAAAATAAATATACAAAAATACTTTTTAATAAAAGAAAATGTTTTATTTAAATAATAAAATACAAAAGAATTTCACAAAAATAATTATACAAAATATTTTCTAATTAAAAGAAAAGTTTTATTAAAAACTTAAAATTTAAAATTCAAATTTTTCCCCCAAAATGGAAGGGTTCTTACCAGATAAACATTCTCCACAAAAGACAAAAAAATGAAGTGTGGTATACTGGGCGACCCCTCTTATAGGCTGGCGGCCTCAGTTATATATCTGGGACGCCGGGCCGGCCACCAGTGTCGTTTGGATTTTTCTGCCTATAAATAGTGCTCTATTTCTTGCAGAACATTAGACCATTTTTGGCAACGAAATTTTTTCACACTTTTTCTCTCTCTAAAACGTTCTTTCTCTCACTAAATATCTTGATTAACTAAATCTTTTGTTATTGTTTCAAGTAATCGAATTTTCTTCTCATATCTTTCACGCTCATTCAAGTGCAAAAGAAGAAAGATGAACACTTGTATTCGCAAAGAACGAATTATTGTTGATTAGGGATCTCTTCCTTTTTTCTTTAAGTATTCAAATTCTATTGTACATTATCTTGTGTATTTGTTCTTGTGTTTCGGAATATTGTGTAATCCAATAAAGTAGATCTGTGACGTGTAGTGATTGTGAAGTGGTAGATTGGTTCTAGCTAAGATTAGGACTCGACATTTAGCTTAGTGTCGGAAAACAACGTAAGCGACGTGTAAACGATTTTCTCCGCATAGAAGTGTTAATTAGTGATCTATTCTCCTTTCTTCTAAGTACCAAAACTCTATTGTATTTATCTTGTGTATTTGTGTGATTGAAATATTGTGTAGATCTTGTGAATGTGTATATCTTATGAAGTGGTAGATTGGTTCTAGCTAAGATTAGGACTCGACATTTAGCTTAGTGTCGGAAACAACGTAAGCGACGTGTAAACGGTTTTCTCTGCTTGAAGAGAGCTTGTTGACATAGTGAAATCTCGAGTAGGATACTCGGGGAGTGGAGTAGGGCGAAGAAGAGCTTCGTAGCCGAACCACTATAAATCTTGGTGTCTTGGTTTGATTGTTCTTTCTCTCATCTCTTTATATTGTTGTGATTGTTATTTACTATTAGTTTAGATATTTACTTGGTTGATTCATATTGTTGGTTGGTTAAGCATACTACTCGAATCTAATTATTTTGAAAGCAAAGTTTTAAAACGAAAATGAACCTGTAAACTATTCAACCCCCTTCTTGTTTTCACATATTTCATTCAAATAAAAATACAGATTACATAACGGAAATAAAAATACAACAATACGAAAATAAAAATACAACAATATGAAAATAAAAAACAATACCTAGCGTATGAAATTAATCTGATTTGTATTCCGAATCAGATTGCACCCCAAATTCCAACCTGAATAACTCATCTTCAGCTTGTTCTTTCTTAATTCTCTCCTCCAACTTTTTTTCAGCTCTTCCTTGTTCTTTCAATGTTTCTCTTAATACCTCTTCATCTAGAAGTAGTTGCTGATACTATTTCTCAGTAAGAAATCCCTCAGTAATGGGAGATATGGGTTGGTGCGTATGTTGTTCTGATGACGAACCACCCCTATGGGTTTCTGAGTTGGGGGATTGCTTCGGTTGCGGGATTGCTTTGGTTGGTTTTTCGGGTGCCGGGAGATTGCTTTGGATAGTTTTCTTATCAGACATGGTGAGATTTTGAAATATTGTTTGAATGTGTGAAAAAAGTGGTGAAAAGAATTGGTATTTATAGGGGGAAAATGAAAGGAGTTGGTATTTTCAGATAACCAAACATGTTTACTCTCAATTTATTTTTCAATTTTTGCAGCCTTTCTATAAATAGCAAGATTTATCTCGTAATCTTTATTAGATTCTTGTTTCAAAAAAGTGTCGATCAAAGCACGTCTCTCTTGTGTAATGTCATTGCATTTCGCGTATGCTTTTCTAAAATCGCTTTTAGCTGCGCTTGCATTTTCAAATTGCACGGCTAACTCCATAAGCGCTTTTTGACGAATAATATCTTCGCCAATAAGTTTTGTAACCAAAGCTTGGATTTCATCGATGGTGTGTGGAAGTGAACAAGCCATATTAGATTTTTGTTTGGGATAAGTGTGGAAATTTTAGGTAAAATATGATGTTATTTATAGAGTAAAAGTGAGTATTAATTTAAGTTTTGGGTTTTATATTAATTTATTTGTGTGTATAATAATAAGGGAAGTGAAATTTATTTTTTAAAATACCCATTCAATAATTGCCGTTTGAACGGGTAGGATTTTTTTTGTCGTGACTTCCGTCAGTTAAGTGGCGAAGTGGGGATGGCAAGTGAAGTGGCGAAGAGAGTTATGGTTCATGGCAACCAATGTGTGCGTTTAGTGTACATTGATTGGGAAGAGCAAAATTCATTCACCCATGCTCTTATTGGTTGACTATTCTGGGTTTAAGACACCTCACCATAGACGATGTCGGGGGTTAAAACCTTTTTTTTAAAGGTTTGTCGTGAATACTTTAGGTTTTATGGAATAAAAAGGTTTTTAACTTGGAACATCTCAAACTTTGATGATGTAATTACAAGCTCATTTTTTAACTCAATCGATCATAAGGATTTTGTTTAATCGTATTATCTATAAATTTTAACCTTAAGTTAAGGCGGGGTGACCCGTTTAACCGATTATAGAAATAGCTTTTTTTACTTTTTGAAAACATAAATGAGATGGTCGACAAAATGGTTTAACCCGGCTCTAAACGAACATAATAATATGCTTATACCCAAAATCCTAATTTGTTTAAGTTTTGATCGTGTTTCATGTCTACCATTAGTCCATAAGTGGGCCGGTTTTAGCCCATTTTAATTTTTTGTTGGTCACAAAGTCCATGGGCTAAATTTTACACTTCTCAAAGCTAAAATGTATCTTCGCAAAAAAACTAATTTTTTCATTCTAAGCTCAAATTAGGAAAGCTTTTTGCATTTCCAGTTTGGCCAACTTCAAAACTCATTTGAACGTTCTCATCTTAGTTAAATGTTTTAGTATGAAAAAGAGAAATGAAAGTTATCAAGTCTCGCGATCTCATTTTCGACTCCGAGTTCTTGGGATTTCAGCAAACTGTCATAAACTCCATAGTTAATTAGACAAGAAAGATAACCTACTAATTCATCTCAAGTGTCTTGTTGTTTCTTTCTTTCTTTCTTTAGAATGTTGTTAAAGTAGTTCAAGAAAGTTGCACATCTTTTATGTAAGACTAAAAAAGGAAAAAAAAAAAAAAAACTCAAGATCATAGTTGTTAAGATCTTGATCATGATCTTAGAATCTTACGATTTCATAATATTGCAAAGCAAAAACGATTCGGATTTTTCGTAAGATCTTTGCAAGCTTAAGATCACATAGGATCCCGATTTTGACCAAAAGATATTAAGATATAATTCGATTCAATTTTAATTTTTTCGAACCACAAATTAAAAAACTACAAAAATATGGAATGTGTTTCGTAGAATTCAAAAAACATGTTAATCTTCTTAAACATTTCATAATCATAATTTAAGACAATATCTCTATGAAACATTCATATAATTTTGTGTTTATTATTTCTAATAATATGTAGATTTGTATAATATTACAAAGACTATTAAGAAATAACATTGTAGTAGGATCTTAAAATTTTAATCTGATTTTACGATCTTGATGTTGTAAAGATGAAAAACGATCTTTAGGAAGATTGAATCTTGAAAACCTTGCTCAAGATATCATATTTTTGTAATGCAATTGTTACACAACAACAATACATCATATACCAATATCATTAAACATACTTAATTTGGTAGGGTTGGTCACACGTTGATGTCCACCATAACATTTGCTACATGATTGACTCTTATGTTTTTCTTCAATGACTTTAACTAAATTATCAATAACATGTTATATCTGATAAAACTTTAAAACATTTTAATATTTTAATTACTAGTAGTTGACATGTGTTACACATAAATTTTATAATATAAAGTTTGGTTAAACTACGTGACTAAACCGTTCAACCCTTTGATTTGATTAGTAAAAGTGTGCTACTAGTTGACTTGAGAGTAAAAACATTATAACAAAATTTTAGATGTGCATACGAAATAAATTTATAATAATTCACGTGTTTAGCATACATATAAAAAGTGTGCGTGTAACTACCACAACACAAAAAAAGTGTAAGAATATATTTTTACTTTTTGTATGACACAATAATTAAAAAAATTTGTTGACAAACAAAAACTCGTAACCTTGACTAATAGTTTATGTCGTGTGTCAAAAAAAGTTTGTTTATGTTTTTATTATGTGTGACGAAGAATAACGTATCTTTTGTTTATTAATTTGAAATGTGATTCATATGTTTTAGTTATTGTTTATGTTGATTTGAGAATTCTGAAAATTAACTTATAGAAATTTACTTGTGAAAATGGGTCAGAAAAACTGAGAAAATAAATGCTAGAAAACCTGCTGGACACCTGAACGATCTTATGTGGTGCTTATGTCATGTCATTATTAATTGGGGTCAAATAGTTAACTGACTTATATGCGATTAATTGCGTCCCATTATAGGTTTTGGTCCAACAGCAATGGCATTTTTAGGTAGTATAAGCGGATCGTTTTAAAAATGGTCAGTGATACTTACAGCTACAACTTGTGACCGCTTTATGTTTTGGTCAAATATCAATGGACTTTTAGCGGCTACAAGTGATCGCTAAAAGTAGTCACTTACAAGTTGTACTTGTCATTTTCAAAACTTATCACCACTTGTAAGTGGTTCTTTAACTAAAAGTTATAACTATTGCAAAACATATAAACAATGCATGGTCATTGAAGGAAGCATGCCCATTGAACACGTTGAGTTGATTTGGATTAAGAGAGAATAGTTCGCATGATGATTTTTGTAGGTAAGTGAATGTGATTAGATGGATCATGAACAAAAAACAAAAGCCATTGACATTAATTAACTCCAAATGTGGTTGACCTTAAAAGGGAAGTGACAGTGCGGACAAATGACTTTAATGCTAAATGGCACCACACTGGCAAAACCACACACAGTATATTAAGGATTTACCAATACTTAAGTTTTGAAAACGGTGTTTTGAATGGACCCGGTTGAGTCACGGGTTACCGGTTCTACCGGTTTGAAACGCCGGGTTCTTAACCCCGGTTTCCAAAATATATTATATTTATATATATATATATTATATAATATATATACTATATATATAAACTATATATATATTTTCAATACTAGAAAGAAAGTATGTATATAAAACATGAATATTCCATATTTAAGACTAAAGGTATTTATTAACAATATTACCATTAAATTTCAAAAATACGTCGCAAATATATACAATGAACATGTTGGTTTTATTTATAAAAATACGGAAAAAAACCGAAACCTGGCCGTGGTCTCATGACCCGGGTTGACACGGGGTCACTCCAAACCCAGGTCAAACCGGCGGTCAAAAACGGGTTTCGAAAATATATATCCGGGTTTGGTTTAATTTGACCCGTTTTTTCGGCCGGAACCGGTTCAACCGGTTGACCTGGCCGGGTCGAACCGGGTTTCAAAACACTGTACAATACTATAAATTTGTATGTTTGGAACTTTGGATCGGAGAAAATTGTTTGTAAGAGGAGCATTTGACTTGTAGCCGTAACACTCATGTTATAGAAAAAGTGTTGTTACCTTAGTATTTTTCATCTATAACTCAGAACTTATAATTTAAATCGAAATATTATTTTTCACTCATTCAAAGTATAGAACACTCCATAACCCACTCTTAACCCAATAAAACACAAATACAAAAAAAAAAAAACAAAGAAAAAAAAACAGCCTATAACTCGACATGTGATTTTGGCGCGAAACATTATAACTTAAGGTAGGGTGTGGGCTGGTGTTATAGGGCTGAGTTTAAAGGCACCAACCAGCCCTATAACTCATACAAGCCATGTTGGTGATTTTAGTGTCATTAACGGCCATTTAGGTAATGATGATTTACTAGAGACTAATGAGATTTCATACTTAACT
>BQNB010097261.1:0-25429 GCA_026074375.1 Tanacetum coccineum | reverse complement strand
TCTACTACTGAAGCTGAATATGTAGCTACTGTAAGTTGCTGTGGACAGGTGTTGTGGATTCAAAATCAAATGTTGGACTATGGTTTCAATTTCATGAATACCAAAATCCACATTGATAATGAAAGCACAATATGCATAGTAAAGAACCCAGTGTATCATTCTAAGACTAAGCACATAGAAATAAGGCACCATTTTATCAGAGATTCTTATAAGAAGAAGCTTATTAGGGTGGAGAAAATTCACACAGACTTTAATGTAGCAGACCTATTAACCAAAGCTTTTGATGGACCAAGGTTCAATTTCTTAGTGGTTAATATTGGCATGATAAATCCATAGCTACATTTAAGGGGAGGATTCAATGTATAGTATGTAATATAGTAAACCTGCTTAAGTAGATTTAATACTTGTAGTGTAAAGTTAATCCTGGTAGTAAAAAGTTAATCCTGGTAGTGTCAACTTAATCCTGATAGTTTAGAGTTAATTCTTGTAGTTTAAAACTTAATCCTGGTAGTTTAAAAGTTAATACTGGTAGTTTAACAGTTAATTCTTGTAGTTAAAAGTTAATACTGGTTGTTCATATTAATTCTGGTAGTTACAAGATTAAGTCTGGTAGTTAGTATCAGTTAATACTGGCTTAATACTATATGTGCAGCATCTTGTGTTTTGGTTTTTAGACTAATTTTTCAGGATACTTGTGGAGTGCAAGTGGGATTGGAGCACGAATCATGGTTGACCTGAAGTTGTGAACACATTAATACTGGTTGACCAAACTTAAGTCTGGTAGACCATTATTAATACTGGTGAATAGCCGTTAGTACTGTTTGGACTGTTTCGGGGTAAAACGTTTGATTTGACTGAAAATATTACCGTTAGGGCATTTTGCGGGCATATTTAAGTGGATATTGATACAAATTGGATTTTACTGTTTTATCTCAATTAAACATAACTTCCTTCCTCATAAAGCGCCTATTTTTTCGAAGGATCAAGTAAAATCAAATTAACCTCTTTCCACATATAAAGTCAATTCACAGCTATAATCCGTACTACTTTACCCAAACGAGTCTCACCCAGTTGCTAATCACTAACAATCACAACTTCTTAATTTGATTTCGAAAGAATGGCCTCATTGAAGTATTGCGACAAGCACAATCAAGTGGGATTTTTAAAGAAACCCGCGGAAAGTCTGTGGTTTGCAGAAATTGTCGACTTCTTACGCAGCTCGCACCTAAGGTATGCCTTGACTCATAACCCCACTGTCTATGACTCCCTAGTCAAATAGTTTTGGCAGACTGCAACTGCCTCAACTCTTGCTGATAGGACTCTAGAATTAAGAGCAACCATAGATACTATTGAGTATACCATCACTGAGGCATCTATTAGAAGTAAGCTTCAATTAGCAGATGCTTCAGGGATCTCCATGTTGCCAAATACTGAAATCTTTGAGGGGATGGGGAATATGGGGTATCCAACTGATGGAACCTTCACTTTTTGGAAAAGTCACTTTACACCATAATGGCAATTTCTTATACATTATATCTTACACTGTCTAAGTCCTAAAAGTGGAGGATGTGATCAGTTTGGTAGCAATATTGCTACTGCATTGATTTGTCTTTCCACTGGCAGGATTTATAACTTTTCCAAACTTATCTTTGATGGAATGGTGGCAAATTTGAAAAGCAAGACTAAATTCTTAATGTATCCTCGTTTTCTTCAAATGGTTTTAGAAATCAACACGGAAAACAAACACCCTTACTTGTCCATTGCTTTCACTAAAAAGATTTTTAGGAACATGAAAAGGGATTTTAGGGGGATACCAAGACCTTTATTACCTGCTATGTTGCCTATTGTTAATCAAAGTGCAGGTCAAGAAGGTCTATCTGCCATTCCACCACCATCTACTTCTCCACCTGCAATACATCTTGAACCAACACCTCTCCCTGCACCAACACTAACACCTACACCTACACCTGTATAATCTCCTACACCTGTACAATCTCCACCTCATTTAACATCACCAACACCTACACCTGTTCCTGATTCTACACCTAAACCCATGGAACACACCTATGAGGAACCCTCACCTCCCCACCCATACCTCTCACCGCCACATGAGCCTGAGGCCAGGCATGTGCATATAGAAGACTTGCTTCAGCTGGTTCCAACCTTGATGTCAAGAATTGAGAGCTTGGAGAAGGATCTCAAGCAGACCAAAGAGACTATGGGACATGCAATTGTGAAGTTGGTCAAAAAGGTAAAGAAGTTGGAGAGTGCTTTGAAGAAAAGGAGAGTGGTTCTATCTGATTCTGAGGATGAGGAAACTGAGGTTCAAGGGAGGAATATAAGTGATGATCCTCCAGTTTCATTGGCACAAGGGCTAATTACTTCTTCAAAGACTACTGTCAACATTTCAGGGGAGGAAATAAGCCCTACTACATTAGAAGCAGCCAAAACACTCTCAAAAGTTGCTTCTCAAAAGCCAACATCAGTTGATAAAGGGAGGAGATACAAGAGAAGAAAAGCTTCTAAAGGATTAGATTTTCAAGAAGGAGATCATACTGGTCATCAAGAAGTTAATACTGGCAGTATTGATGTTAATACTGGCAGTATTGGAGTTAATACTGGCAGTGAGCAAGTTAGTACTGACAGCATTAAAGTATCTGTACCTTCTCCGGCAAAGAGTAGAAGAGAAGGGAAAGCTCCCATGACTGAAGAAGAAGAGATTCAAGCTTCCAAAAAGTCCAAAGAACAAATCCTACAAGAAGAAGCTAGCCTTGCTGAAGCTATCAGACTTGATGCTCTTCAAAGAGAAGATGTATCTAAACAAATACACCTGGATGCCCTCTTGGCTCAAATAATGGCAGAAGAGCAAGATCAAACTGAGCAACAACAACAAGACTTATCTGAAGAACAAAAGCAAAGGAAAGCTCAAGTTCAGTTTCAAGCTCAGTATTACACTGAAGATGATTGGAATGCTATTAGAGCAAAGCTTGAAGCTAGTGAAGAATTGAAGGAGAGTGTGCTTGGAAAGGGTCTAAATGAAGAAGACTTTGCAAAGAAGATGGTTGAACTGATAAATCAAAGAAAGAAACACTTTGCAGAGGAAAAAGCAAAAGCCAAAAGAAACAAGACTATGACTCAATCTCAGCTGAGGGCCTATATGTCAACATACTTAAAGAATCAAGGGACTTGGAAGTTAGCTCAACTGAAGAAGCTAACCTTTGATGAAGTTAAAGCTGGATTTGAAAAACTAGTCAGGCAAATTGATGCCTTTGTCCCTATGAGCTTTGAAGCTACCAAGGAAAGCTTGAAAAGATTTGGTATGGAGCTTCAGGCTAAAACTGCAAAGAGGCCAAAGGTTGATGATAAAGATGCACAATCCACAAAAAAAGAGACTTCTGAAGCTAAGAAAGATGAAGCAACAGAGAAGAAGGGAAAAAGGAGGAAGCAAATGGCAAGAAAAGGAGTTCATACAGAAAAGGATGAGACTGAAAAGGATGAAGAAGAAGTTCCAATTGATCCTGTCCCTGTTGCCACTAAACCCCCTAGCATAGTAACATATAAGATCATCAAACAAGGGAAGAAAGGGGTTTATCAGATCATTAGAGCAGATGGCACTGCTAAGATCTACATCAATTTTGGAGCTATGCTGAAGGATATCACAAGGGATGATCTTACAGAGCTCTTCAGGATAGTAATGCAAAGATATGGGCTGAATGAACCAGAGGATGATCATGAGAAAATATTCTGGGGATATTTAAAGAACATGTTTGATGCACCTCTGAGTACAGATGTTGTTTGGAGTCTGCCAGGCCAACAAAAGATAATAAACTGGGTATATTATGATGCCTGCAAGGTTCATTGCTTGAACCTAGACTCAGCAGAAATCTACACGTTGATAGAAAGGAGTTATCCTCTGTCTGCTGATGTTTGCAAATATATGTTACATAAGAAGCTTCAAGGAGGTATAGAAAATAAGGATTGCTACAAACTCTTGAAGTTAATGGAGAAGCAAGCAGGCATGAAGGAATAAATTTGATGGAATTGAGAAGGGATTGAGTGTTGGCTAACCACCACACAACAAATGGTTATCAGTCCACCATGTCTAACAGACATAAGGATTGACTAGTCCAAGAGCAAACGGCTCTTGGTAAAGACTTCTCAAATCCGTTTGTATGGTTAACAGCTTGCCAATAAGCTGTATGGTTATCAACTCACCATATCTATGTTTGTGAAGAGTTGGCTAGCCCACAAGATTATGGCTTGTGGTAAAGGCAGTTGAAAAATCCATTTATATGGTTGATAGTTTACCAAAAACTGGATGGTGTTCAACTCACCAAGATTCATGTTCAAATTAGTTGAAATGGTTTTTAATCTACCATGGAATTTACCTTTTCTAGGTGCCAAAAGATTAGCTAGTCCTGAGCAAACGGGTACAGGTAAAGACATATCAAATCCGTTTATGGTTTTAATGGTTTACCAAAAATCATATAGTATTCAGCTCACTATGATTCATGTTCTGAGAGTTGAACTGGTTATCAGTCCACCATGGATATGCACCTTACTGGTGGCCAAAGGACTGACTACTCCAGAGTTAATGGCTAACTGGTAAAGAGATATCAAATCCATTTAAATTTTCAATGATTCACCTCTCACAGGAGTTAACACACCTGGAAGTGATGAGAATAGTATGAAACTGTTAGATTTGATGTACATTTTGTCAAGTGTTGCTGAAAAGACAATTACAAGTTGCTGTCAAGTGTTGATCATGTTAAAGAGTAAGTTGATGCTGTAAAGACTAAACATGATACTGGTGCTGATAAAGATCAAAGGACTGCATATTATCAAGAATCTCAAGTATTGTAGTTCACAAGATTTCATAAGACAGAGTTTCCAACAATCTCCAAAGATTTTAAAGACGAAGGTATTCAAAGAAACTTGAAGTTCACAAGTGAAGATCAAGTTAGGGGAGGCTTGTTAGGAAATATTGTAAACAGACTTAAGTCTGTTAGTTATAATACTTAAGTCTGGCACGACACAGTTAAGTCTGCTAGTACTAAGTAACATAGTTAAGTCTGCCAGTACTAAGTTAAGTCTGGCAGATGATAGTTAAGTCTGCCAGTACTATGTTAAGTCTGCCAGTATAATAGTCATAGTTAGTACTGTTCTTCTCTAGTTAAGTCTGTTAGTAACATAATAGTAATGATAGAGAGAAATGATAGGAAAGGATAAGTATTATCCTTTAACGCGTTTGTAAAGCCCATTAGAGTTTTCCTTGATGTATAAAAGGAACCATACGGCATAGATGTTATGTATGCATTCAATCAGTTTTAATAGAAAGTAATAGAAATTAGTAAAGTTATTAGTATTGTGTTCTTCTTAGTACGTGTGTTAAGATTCCGCATTAACACATTGTATTCAAGTCATTGTCTCTTATATAGATCAATTTGGATTTATTCAAGTTATCTATTGTTGTTCTTAAGGCTCAACAGATCAAAAACCTTGGACCTACAAACACTATAATTTAGTGGGTCGACCTGACCTAAACCGTTTGACCTATTACCCGTTAGACCCATTTTCAAAACGTGACCTGTTTGACCCATGACCCATTTGACCCATGACCCAATCCGACCTATTTGCCACCTCTAGATAGGGTTAGAATATTGGTACTCACGTTTTATTTGGTTTGAGTTATATTTAAATTTTATTTTGTTAGGAAAAAAAAGAAATGGAGAATAGTAAATTGTGGTTTTCTATTTTTCCATATAAATTTAAAAAATGAGAATTTTTTGTTTTTTGAAAAATATTAGAAAAAAATGCAACTAAACAAGTTTTCAGTTTTTCCATTTTCAAATAAAAAATTTCCTTAAAAAATGAGATATTTTCCCCCAACTAAACACACCCTAAGGGTTGCAAAGATATGACTACTTTTCTATTTTAATAACGAGGTTTGGGAGCCCGCGCTTCGCCGCGAGAGTATTTGATTTTGTCGTTGCATGAACAATCTTTTAGACCACATATAGAGCAACTTTAAAAGTTAACAGACTGAAAGTAGGAGCCTTGGAAAGTAGTGTTTGTCTCCGGAAGTATTATATGCATCGAAATACAAACTTATATGTTATCATAAAGTAACCGAATAATCAATGAGCGTAAATGCAAACTTATATGTTATCATAAAGTAACCGAATGCTATAGCCGACACAATACAACAACCTGCCAGAAAGTTCTAAACTAAATTACCAAAGAAAACAACATTCACATCTTTATAGCCAAACATGTGTAGCTTCATATAAGTCTAAAAATTTAAATACAACATACCACACAATACATTAACTTGGTATCAAAATGCGTCTGGAAACCTAATACATGGTCTAAAAAAACACAAAATATCATCAACAAAGAAACTTGACTTTCTTTTTTTGCCCACCACCATACTTGGCTGGCTTAGATGATGGAGGGGGAGCCTTTAAGTATTTTCGCTACACTGCTTTCCAACTGTATCTAACTATCTAGAGTATGTTGAGAGCTAACAGGTTTCCATACTTGGCCACATGTACACAAAAAGCCTAAGGATACACATAGCATATATGTGTATCCTTAGGCTTTTTGTGTACATGTGGCCAAGTACTGGAGCACATATCTAGCATAGTATGACGATATAGAAAAATACGATAAATACATGACCAACCTCGTCAGCAGCATTCTTAGTCCATCGATGCATGACATCACAAAGCTCCCTTTACTACGCGATCTCCACTTCGTACCTATTGCATCGTAGACACTCGAAGCCAAGTAACAGAACTTTGTTCAACATTCATACTGTTTATAACTGTTACATCCTGCAAGAAAAAAGTTATAACCTTGTTAAGAAATTACTATCGTTTGCTCGAGACGTAGTCTTATGTTAGAAAGCATGCCAGTCTTATGTTAGAAAGCATGCCAGTCTTATGTTAGAAAGCATACCAGTCTTTGAACCATCCTTTTTTCATGGGAAATTTTGGCCTAATAGACGAATCTGGATACCAACACTTCTTGATCAATGTACAAAACAATGAGTAACCTGCAAGTCGCCAAAGTCACCAATTATAAACGAAACTCTTAACCTATAAGTATATAAGTGCTAAAGAACTGGTATTCATCTTGTCCATGAATCTAAATTAGAAAGGTAGCCAGTAGAAAGTGAACTTTTTTGTCACTTGTAACTAAGGGACTTTATGAACAAATTATTTATGAAAGTAAAAAACAGTTTCAATAGCAGCCAAACACCCCCTTTAAAGCAGTCACAACATATGGCAGCAACACAAACAGCTCGAAATAAGACTAAAAAAATAGCTTATTGTGATAATAAAACAGCTCGAAATATGGCTAAAAAACTGCATGCGGTGACAATAAAACAACCTAAAAAATAGCATATTGAAGCGATATATACGACCTATTATTGCAACGAAACAACTCGAAATATGACATAAAAAACAACTTATACGATATATTCGATGGTAGTTGTGAATGTTTCTAAAGAAAGTATACTTAGTTTACTTATTCGTTGAAGAATTATTATACCTCCCTTGTATATTCCTTCATGGGGCTTAATGCAAGACTAAATGGTTTTTAATAAAACTTACTTACAAATCAAAATAACGACAGTAATTGAACCCTCCGGTGAATCCAGTGGAACAATATTTGGATGCAAACTAATCAAGGTCTTCTTTTGTGAACCAAGGAGGTGTATGGAGGTGGGTTAAAAATCTTTGCATAGTCTTCATACAGCTTTGGTGCACTTGGATTTTGATTACAATAAGAGGCGACAAGCTGTCTTTTGGTATCGACTTTAGCGAACTCGTGTTCCCATCCAATTTCCTGTTGACATTAACAATACATTACTGTTTATTTGATGTTGGAAAGAAAATCAAAATGCAAGGTTTCAATTTAAAAAAAATTACATAACCTCCTTATAATTAACTTTTTGTTTGCAATAAAGCAATTTTACACTTTAATAATGATGTACTGTGAAACTATGAAGCTAAAGTGGTATATTCTCATTTACCTGAACATTTCAAATTTAATAATCACGGTGTGTTGGTTTTTACTTAATCATACCTTTTATCTTTACACGTTCGCATACGTACTTTTTTCGGTGAGGTGTATGAAATTTGAACAATAGTACTATATACATGCAAGAATATATGGCTGATATGTCTTTATTTTAAGGGTAAAATAGATAACTTTGAACTTTATAATTTGTCTTTTTTTAATCAGTAGTATCTTGACAACCACACACAGCTTCTTCACAATCTTTGTGTGTACAATTTCATCTCCTTGATCTATGCACATATGAAGATCGTGCATTGCAAAAAAAAGACCTGTGAGAAGCCATTGAAGTCTTACACCCGTGTATGAATCAATATCAGCATTGGAATCCTTACCTCGGAAAGCAGTGCAACCACGCTTCTTACCGTCCAAAGCGTCCTGTAATTCGCTTGTCCACATCTAGAACAAAATCTGCAACCAAAATAGACGTGATATGTTACAGATTCTATATAATACAACTATAAACTAAAACTAACAATCTACTCATTTGAGATCATATTGCATAAAAGGAAAGATCTGTGAGAAGCCGTTGAGGTCAGATAGTAGGGTTCCAGTGAGTGACTTAGAAGCAAGATTAATGGAAGTGACACTGTTGTAGCTGTCTCAAAAAATTCCTTAAACCGTCATGTTGGTGGAGTTTATTTTTCATTTGTACAGCCAGGTACATTAAGCTGTGCTAAAACGGATTTCAAAAATCTGAGCGACTTTCAGTTGAAAGGAATCGACTATTAGGCGTTGTTTAGGACTCTCGCTGTAAAAATTCCCGTATATTTATCCACCTCTTGTGATAACCAACCACATTTTTCGGTCTAGAGAAATGATTAGAATTACATACCTGCTGTGAAAGAGTTGGCATAGAATGTTATTGCAATTTTACCATATTCTGTCTCAACAACCTATCAATGTGGCTCTATGCTACAACGGGTACCTAGGACCATATAAATCACTCTTAATCCATACTTATACATATGATGCATATAAAAGGGCATTGTGTTCCAAATTGCTACTTCAAATGACATAATCAAAATATATTGCCACTCTCCAGGTAACGAATATAACTTTTTCCATTGTTGCATAGTTGCAGTACAAACGAAAAAGGTTACATTTTTTCCAGTTTCCAACAAATATAATTTTTGACATCGTTACAGTTTATTTTTCCATTGTTGCAGTACTAACGGCGGAAGTTGTATTTGTTACCTGGACAATCTCAGCTTTATTGTGTGTAGTTTTTCTCAATGGTGAAAAGGACTTTCTTATGTTGTTCATTATAGCAACAAATTGTAAACTCTAAACATTCTGAAACAAAGATTTAAGACATATACTTGCATAAATTCCTATGTGGTTCTCTCCACACCAATAACAAAACTGATGGCCACACCTGCAATAGTCATTCAACTCCGCATCATCAACACATAAATTACTCAGTCTATCTATTTAAAAGCAACGCACACATATTTGGCAGCAATTTTAAAGCAAGCGGTAAATATCTCATGGTTATGAAGCATGTGCAATGTAAACAACTCAGGCATAATTTAGTACCATTCACAAGAAAAAACAAATGATAGATGCATACACAACAAATAATTTTACCCAAAAATACATACAGGTGCATCAGACACAAAGACAGCATCAAACATTTTACAAAATCAAAGACAAAGCACATACCTAGATGATTATGGCCGGCGATTGTTATCCAAGTGTAGAAGAGGAGTTATTCTTCTTGTCCATCTCCATCTCTTCACACACAAAAACAAAACATAATGGTTTCAGACCTTATTATGAGGCAAAATAAAATTAGTACAAAAGAAAGGTACAAAATCTTACCATAACTTGAGGTAATTACTCATTAACCTGAAAGAAACCAAAAAACACAAATATATGCAAAATACTAATTGCATATAATAATATCAATATATTAGTAACGAATGCACATATCAAATTTCAAAACAAATAAATTTTAATTAATCAAACACTTTTCCTTTTTTACTTTTCTTAAAATCAAATCCAAATCTAAATCTAATTCCGTAATTATCTACAAAACAAAGAAACCTTAAAAAGTAGAGCAAAATACACTATTCGTTCCTAAGGTTGTACCCAAGATACATGTTTCGTCACAATTTTGAAATAAAGTCACCTGACCTCCTCAACGTCGTCATTTTTCTTTTCTGATGGTCCCTTTGACTAACATCTGTTACTCAATGTTTGTAACACCCCCTCACGTGCCTTCCCATTTGGTTTTTATCTCTAGTATATAACGAAGATGGGTTGGTCTTTAGATTATCTGAAAAGTCGGACTGTTTCTAGCTTTGATACATGTGAGCTAACTGTCATTTTCGTAGTTGTTTCTAAACTAAGTCCATGACTGTCTCAAAATTCTCACCCAATGAGATTTTAACAGTACTCTTCCTATAAACTTTTTTTGTGAAAAGAGTGAATTATATTAAGGGTTAATTACATGTAATAACAATGCATTTTTTAAATTGTTCCCTTATCAGATATGAACGTAAAAAATTACCGTAATATCCTACAAACTTCCAATTTCTGTGTCAATATCATCACAAAATTGTTTTTTCTGACGTGTCATGACTACTTTTACTAGTTACCTACTATACAAGTAACCTTACTTAGATGGCATTATTTTTTGTTTTTTTTTATTTATTAACTTCATCTTCCTCATATAACACATTACCACCATCACCATCCTCATACCCAGGCCTCAGTTATCACTATCTCTAGCCACCATTATCTACCATCATCAACCACGATATCCGGAGACTTGAATCACTGGCTTGCCAGTGAATATCACTCCAGTGAACCCCAAGAAAATTGTAATCCGCCTTTTCACATATGCTAACATGATGGCTACTATAGTAAAATTTACTGAATCATTTTATTTTAGGATCTAGTAGATTGATATAGAAACAAATGACATACGAATGGATTTTAGCAATTGATATGGGTGTCATAATGAAAATTTTGGAATGAAATTTGAATCTCCTATTGGCTTTTAACAAATGGGTTTTAGTATAGGTCTTGGTGGTTGTTTTTAATTGTGCTCAATTAGTATAGATTGTTATTTTATGTTTGTAGTGTAGATTTAAATTTAAGTTTTTCGTGTGCTTTTAGAAATGGTCGCAAATTAGAGACGACTACTGAGGAAAGTGGTCGAAAAAATTGGGGAAGATGATCGTGAATGATATGGCATCTATGTGGCATGCGCATGTGTCAATTCTTGAATTTTGCAGGTTAAAAATACGTATGTGATGATATTAACACAAAAATGTGAAGTTTGTATGGTATTGCGGTAATTTTTGGGGTTCATATCTGATAAGGGAACATTTGAAAAAGTTCGTTACTGTTAAATGCCATTAAGCCTTAAATTAATCACAAAAGATATGTACACTGCTACATAAACTACATGTCCTACACTAAAGAAATAACCACCGGAAGAGACGCAAGAGCGGTGCCAGAAAATTATGATTAAGTGGGGAAACTTTGATAATTTTAGAAAATACCTTATAAATCAGCTCGTTAAGAGAACAAATTAAAAAAAAATAACTATATATTTTAAAAAGTTTACATTACGATTATTTTTTATATAAGGACACGTGCCGACCCTGCTCCTCATGTCTCCCGAAAATGGAAGACAATGAGTTTTGGGGTGTGCATTGTTCGATTACTAAACCGAATAAACCAAAAACCGAAACGAAAAAAACTGAACCGAACTCATAACCAAACCGAATTTTCCAAAATCGAACCGAACCGAACAAAAAATTCAGTGTTCGAATTAAATATGGTTTTGGCAATCTGAACCGAATAAACCGAACAACCCGATAACCAAACTGATGAAAACCCTTAGTTTGGGTGGAACACTATTTGGGCCAGGCTCTCCAAAAACCAACACACAGCTCAACTCACTAACCCAAAATCCCCTATCATCACCCACACCATACCCTCCCTACACCATCATCATCACAACCACCATGTCACACCTCCTCCGTCCCCTAATCCTCTCACCATCTTCATCCACGTGGCACCTCTGTCGATACCTAACCACACACCCTCCATTACTCACACATCCTTCATTTCATCATACCCACCTCAGAACCCTCCACGTGTCGAAATCACGCGGTCTCCGGCCAGCAGATGCTCCGGCGCCGGAGCAAACTGACAGCGAAACGGAGGATGAAAGGAAGAGTAGAAATGAGAAGAAACGTGAGGCCAAAAGAGGTGTTAAGTGGGCTATGGACCTTGCTTTATTTAATGACCTCCAAATTAAACGTATTTTGAGGTAACGTCTTTTTTTACTAAGCGATAAACCCGAAAAGTTTAAATTTGTTAGAGTGTAATAAAAAAAGGGCAATTAGCGGTGTGATATGATGAATTGGTATTATTATCTTAAATGTTGCACCTTTTCATCTTAACCTTATTCATGAGTTTATCCATTTATTGAAATATGGAAAAGCCGATAAAAGGTTACTCTTTTCAGCTTCTTATGATTTATGAGCTTATGGCAAGGCTATAAGCTAATGTTCGATAAGCTGAAAATAAGTGACCTTTTATCGGCCTTTCCATATTTCAATAAGTCGATAAGCTCATGAAATAAGATTAAGATGAAAAGGTGCAACGTTTAAGATAATAATACCAATTCATCATATCACAACTTCTTCAAATACTCATTTCATTGAACCTATTTTAAAAACACATTTTAAGTTTAATTAATGTTGTTACGTGTTTATATTAGCTTAATGTTTTATGAGCTTATCGGCTTATTGATATACGGAAAGCTAATAAAGGTCACTCTTTTCAGCTTATTATTATTAGTTGCCATAAGCTGAAGTTGATAAGCTGAAAAAAGTGAGGTTTATTGGCTTTTCCATATTTCAACAAGTCGATAAGCTCATATAACATTAAGCTAATATATACACATAAAAACATTAATTAAGCTTGAATGTGTTTCGAAATTGGGTCTAGTGAAATGAGTGTTTTGAAGTTGTGATAATTAGTTAATTATTGTGTTTGGTGAATTATGATTATGAGCGTGTTTAGGATTTTGCTTATAAGTAGACGTAGATAAGCATATCAGAATATAGTGTTTGGATTTGCGTACGTGTTCAAAAGATATAAATAAATGCAATAAGCTGACAAAGAAGATTGAGTTAATGACACTGCCCATTTGCATATCCTCAAATAAGCACTTTGAGATAAGCAGATTCCAAGTTTATTATTGGAACTGCTTGTCTTACCTCAAGATAAGCAGGAAAAAAAAGGAAGGGGCAATAAAGCGCGAAATGACCATTGGGGCATTTCCCCAATGGTATCAGTCCACCACAAGGAAATAGGTCTCGGGTTGAACCCTAACTCCTCACTAAAGGTCACTGGAAGATGTGCTCTCATTGCCTGGGGCAAGGTCCTTGGCTGAGTGCCCGTCGGCACCCAATAGGGGTACGGGGTCAAGGTTCTCATGCCGATTTAAACTTTTTGGTTAAGCGTGAAATTAGAAATTTTAGTAAGTTTTTGGTATCAATAGGAAGGTCGAAAACTTTTAGAAGAATGTCAAATTGAATTTTTATTTCATCCATGATAGGGTAGATAAGGGTATAATAAGAAATTTTAGTATGTGTTACGATGTTGTAATGGTTTAGTAGCGTTCAGAAAAGTCGAATTGATTAAGGATTTGACTTGGAAGTAACAGTTTGTTGCAGATATTATTTGGTTATTTAATTAGGTAGAACACAAATTTGCTTAAATTTTTTAGATTTTTATGAAGTTTATGTAGGTTATTTTATGGTGTTGATTATTTTTTAGCAGTCAAGTGTTGTTTAAGTTGAAGTTGAAATTGATAAAAAAAGTGTTGGGTGTTGTATTTTGAAATCGGACAGCTAGGTGTAATGAATGTGTCCACCATACCCAACCAGAGAACCTTCTGCAGTTTATGAGCTTATCAGCTTATTGAAATATGGTAAAGCCGATAAAGGTCACTCTTTTTCAGCTTATTATGAGTTATGAGCTTATGGCAAGGTCATAAGCTGAAGTTGATTACCTGAAAATAAGAGCTTTTTTTGGCTTTACGGTATTCCAATAAGATGATAAGCTCATTTAATATTAATAATGTAATATAAACACCCAATTAAACTTAAATAAACAGAGAGGGATCACTGTTCACTGTTCAGGCTACCTATGTGGCCTAATCGGAATTTCCCGTGGTCGTTTCCAAGCGAGGTTTGAACCATGGTATCTTTTGAGACATTTAGGACGCCTTACCATTAGGTCACCTTCAGGGCACTTCTGCTAGAAATAGTGTTCGGATTGTCTTATGCTGAAAAAATATTAATGTGACCCTGGAACTATTTTACTGAGGTTTTTAGGTTAAAACGAGAGTTAAAAGGTATCCTTGGGTTCTATCATAAATAAGCATGGAAACTGCTTATTCTGATTTCTGCACCATAATTAAAACAGGCAAGCAGATGCAAGATGGTGTATCCAAACAGTATAAGCTTCTTTAGCAATCACTAACACCTTCTTAAGTCTAGTTAATTTGCGCGTCCGGTGAGTTCTCTTTGTACATGTAAAGTAATGACTCATGAATAGTTAGATTGTGGTTTATCCAAAACTGTTTATACAAACAGTTTCGCCACTTGGATCTGCTTATTGTGTTTGACGTCGTAATAATAGGAAAATATTAGTGCCTGGTTAGCTCCGATTAGTTAAGGATTGGCATGTAGAATGGCTCTAAATATTTACAGTATTTATTTAGAATCACTTCTGGTGCAGATACTTGTAAACTCATTATCCCAATACCGTCCCTTTTGATCTCCAGATGGTTGGATAATCAGAAATAGTTTCACTATATCCGAACACTATAAACTGATCGTCTACGTTTTGAAAATCAGATTAGATAGTCACCTCTAAAACGCAATGCCATAGATCTTAGCTTCAAACATTTACTTTGCTAGTAGTACTTTTTTTTATCAAGAGCTTAACATATATACAGCGTCTCGATGCAAATCAGTTAGGATCATCAACAGCAGGACTCAGGAGTAGATAGATTACTTTAATGTGTGTTTTGTATGCTTGGACTTTTCTGAATGTATATATGCGTATGTATATCCATGTACATGTATTGTTATTTCATATGTACGTGGAGTAAAGCTTTTTTTTCGTGTCTAGAGCGGTTTCTTTGGAAAAAGAGGTGTTTGATGCTGTCATGTTGGTCAAGGTAAGTCTCATGAATAGTTTCACATAAGTTTAATATATGGTTTGTCACAATCATAAATAATGTTTTATTTGCTGCAGAGATTAGGTCGTGATGTTCGAGAGGGGAAGCGAAGGCAGTTCAGTTATATAGGTACAACGAAATCATAACATATCTGTCTTTGTCAGGAAGATATTGGCATATTTTTGTCTCCAAATGTTGTTTGAGTAGAAAGCATAATTCTTTTTTAACTTATAATTATAGGAAGATTACTCCGTGATGTGGAACCTGAATTAATAGATGGGTTGATAAAAGCAACAAAAGATGGCGATATGCAGAAGTTTCAGGAGTTTCTTGGTTCAGATAAATCCGATCTTGCAGAAGTCAGTGAAGAGGAAGAAGAAAGCGAGGATGAAGACGAGGTATCGATATTATTAATAGATCATATTTTTTGTGTTTAAATTGCTCTATCTCATCTTTAATATTTCATTTTATTGTACTAAAGGTGACAATTTGGACCCAATTACTTATAAGTCAGCAAGTCATTCACTAATTATAGAAAGCGCAAAATGCAAAAAATTTGTCAACCAACAGACTTGACCAGTACTTAAATTAATCTGTTTCAACCTGAACTAACCGTATGGTTTATATATAAGCTTATAATGCTCTGCTCACATTTTATGACAGGGCCAGGGGTATGGTCATTCTCATGATATAGCAACAAAATGGTTTAATGGCTTAGTAAATAAAGACGCTGACATCACTAGCGAGATATACTCTCTGAGCACTGTTGACTTTGATCGTCAAGTAAGTTTTTTCTTGTTTTGCTCATTTACATTTACTGATAGCAGTGTTACAGTTTTCTTGCCTATCATTGTTTATATATACAGCCACTATCATCATTCATCCTTTTCAGGAGTTACGTAAACTCGTCAGAAATTTCTGCTCCTTACAAGATCGTAATGCCACACCAGTAGAAAGCGAAGGAGAAACAAAATTAGACAAAAAGCTATTAAGAGCTGAAAAACACCTAAACCGTTTTCTTGTTTCCCTTGCTAAGCGACTACCATCCGAAGAGGACTACATACTTTAGTTATTTGCATTTCTAAACGTAGAAATAGAAATATCTTCTAGACTTAAAGTTGATGGGAGCTTTACCTAGCTTAGCATGCTCTTTGATTGGTGGCGGTTTTTGTCAAGGAAGTCAGCCTGGTACGAGCCCTAATTCTGGTTCTAATGTAAATGACTATATGTTATAAAATAACAATATTCTTTTGCCTTTGATCCTTTTTTAATAAATAGCACTAGTAATTATCATGGTTGCTATTTTTTTATGCTATGATTAGCAAAATGGGTCGTTCTGATCTACGAGTATAATCAAACAGGCGTGAGAATAAATAATTCTTACATCAAAAAGACCCAAGACAAAAGTATATTTCTGTTTTTCGATATTTTACAAAAATTAAAGGAATTACAATTTAGGGTTATCTTTGATATTTTTCAATGATTCAGGTTTGAAGGCGACTGGAAACCAAATTTTCAGATGAAAGCTTCTTATATAATCTCAGGTCCGGTTTTTTTTGCTGTTTTAGTGATAAAAACTGTCGGAGGTACTTGATATTCGAGCGTTACATGTGTATCTGTATTGTAATTTGTTCATCTCATAAGTTATCACTGTTTTTTGTATTACAAAGAGATGACTTTTTTTTATTGTTTATATATTAGTGATGCAATAGTAGTGTGGACCACAACCGATAAACATGTTATACTCATTTACACCGTTCAAGTTACAAAAAGCCAACATTCTCGACATAACAGACTGGTTATCTATCTCATGTTACGACTTGTTTATGGGACTTGACAAAGAAACTGTCTTTTCTTGTGGTACGAAAAATTAATCATAAGTTGAGGGAGGAGTCACACCGATCAAAACGGCAAAACGATTTGTATATTACCAAGATTGTATTCTGTTGTATTATCATCGTAAGTGTTGTACCGCAGTAGTGAGTGATGGTGTGCAAGTCACCTTCCGTTGATATCAAAAAACACGTATTCGCATCTATCCTGATGAAAAAATTTCTAGTTAGTATTTTTAATTTAAAATGTTCATCGTGTGACTGTTTAAAAAGATGCCAAATGAGTACAAAGAAACAAAAAAAACTGCATCTTTGTTTTTCTTTTGGATTAACAGTAGACAGATAAAGGGAAAAGACACTTTTTTTTGCTCGTGGAGGTGAAATAGGTTAAGTCGTTTCGCCTTTGGTTGATGGGATTTGATATTTTGTGTTTTGGTGGGGACAATAAATAGACGAGGCAGGTTATAAAGACCCAACTTAAAAAGTCATTCGTACCTTCTTTGAGTTTTCGGTTTTTATTTATTATTTTTTTTAATTTTAATTTTATTTTTGTAATTTTGTTTATGTTACAAAACTGTAAAATGGAAAGTACGGAACGCAAATTATAAAGTTTAACAAGTCAAAAGTATTAAATTGTCAAAAAATACGAAGCAGAAACTGATAAAACACTGTATTGTACTGTAAATAAAAGGACAAAAGGACGATGAAAGTACAAAACATGTACTTATTTCGTGGGTGAGGGGTGCCAATAGTAGCACACAAAATAGATTTATTTGACCTAAGGTTAAAGGGAGTGGTGTGGGTAAATTCATCATCCACCTCAGCTTTTTCTCTTATCACACTTCAACTCATTAACTCACTCACCATTCACATGTTTTGGTAACTCACTCACACTCACCATTCACATATTTTTTATTCAAATATTTTTATTCATAAACTAAAAACGTAAATATCAACATAAACGTAAACGTACAAAATTAATAAAAACGTAAGACGTACTAAATTAAAAACTTTTAGTCATACATAAAAAATAATACATAGATAACTAAAAACTTAAAAGTTCAAAATTAAAAATGATACATAGATAAATAAAACTTAACCATACTAAATAAGAAACGTAAACTAATATGACAAATTCCACTTCGCCTTGATCTCCGCCCTTAGTGCTTCCATACGACTCAGTACATCCCCAGTCAAGTGATCATATAGCTGCATATAGAACCTTCTTGACGACGTCAATATTCCTGTATTGCCACATTTCGTTCACGAATTTCCACCTCCCTCTTTTTGATCTCCATAAAGGCTAAGCATTCTTCTTTCTTCATTCCGATGGCACGTTCGTTGTGCATTGCCAGCTCGAAGACTGTCAACCTAGCCAATGCTTCGTCATTCATACTTGATGACGATCCCAATGATCTCGACCCTTTCTTCTTCAACCCTTTCGCTTTGTCCCTGCCCATTGGTCGTCGAACTTCCTACACATCACCTTCCTCGTCGTCGCCAACATTACCATTCAGATTAATACCAACATCCCCAGACTCTGTGTTGAATGAACTAGATCAATATGTCTTGTATCTCTTGTTAGCTTGGGGATATGAGAAAAACTTTGGAACTTCAGTTTTCATCTATTTCGGACTGCCTTTTAAAACTTCCCAACAATGAAGAAGTGTAAACTGCATTCCGTGTTCTGCTTCGTAGTCAAGAAGTGCCCTATTGTAGTAATCTTCGTCTCCGGCTCCACTATCCTGCGCCCTACGCATGACGTTAGCGTACGTTCTACAAAACCAAGCCACGTACAGGCGCACCGTCTTCCATTTCCAGTTTATCATATCGTACACTCGACGAATGGATGCCTTTGTTTTGCTCTCAAAGTACTGTAAAACCTCAGTCCAAAATTCAACGTCCTTCCTCGCGTTACCTTTTTTGCTATTTTCGGATACGTGAATCAAACATTTACACAACACAATTTCTTCCTCATTTGTCCATGAAGTCTGTCGGGGTGCATCCTCGTTTTGAACCATCCTCTTTTGGCATCCTCTAGTTCCTCTAGTCGGCTTCGACTTCGACTTTGGTGGTAGGGCCGCGACTTCAACGAGAGAATCCTCACGAGCAGTGTGTTGAAAAGAACAGGTGTGTTGAAAAGAGTCTGAAAATTCAGGTGAGTACAGATATTTGGTTGGAAATGCATGAGAGACATGGGTTGTTCCATATGTGGTTGTGATGACGAACTATCCATTTGAGTTTGTGAGACGTAGTTGGGGTTACTGAATGGGAACACGTTTTGTTGTGAAGAGAATTCGTGAAACGCGTTTGTTTGTGAGTATTGGCTAAAAGCGTATGGGTTTTGGTATGGTTCTGGTGCCAGTGCCGGGTTTCAGTATGGTTGGTTTGGGTAAGGTTGTTGTTCCCAAACCTGGATCTAATGCCTTAGCTTGTAAGGTTATTGTCCCTTTGGATAAATCCAAACCAACAATGAGAGAAACTTTGTTAAATGGTTTCACCAAAGGTTATACGGAATCTAACCTTTGATGATCAAGAAGAATAACAATGAAAATGAAATGAAATAGTGAGATACGAAAAGCTTTAATATTATTGATGGAATAATACGAGTACTCAACCAGTACTAGGGTTTACAAAACCTTAAAGCTACGAGAGAATGTGTATCAAAGAACTTTCATTTACATTAACCTAAGGACTCCTTTTATAGCACAAGGAGCCTGTACATGATAAGGCCTAACCAACTTTCCTAAATACATGAGATATACACAAGCTACATCTTTGACTCTGAGTAGTCCTTATCTTCATCCAGCAGTGGGAAGTCTTCAACAGTGGAACCGTAAACACAAGCAGTGGAAGATTTATACTAACAGTGGGAAAATACATCAGCAGTGGGAACCATCATAACTAGCAGTAAGAATGCCTTGATGTATTTTATTCCCAACAATCCTCCCCTAAACTTGATACTTTATCTTCAGAACAAGTTTCCAGAATAAAATGATTACTTGGAGAGGATGCTTCAAACACCTTATTCCTTCTTGAGCTGTCTTCTAATTAGGTTGATCATCTGAATGACTTCTTCATTAAACTCACTTACTTCACATTTGTGATCAAGCATCTTCTGAAGTGTAGACTTTTGAAGAGGATACTCAACATCATTAAGCATGTAGACAATCATACCTTCCATCTTCAAGCAATGTACATTACATGATCTGAACAACTTCAAACTCTTAATAGGTGCCTCAAACTGCCATATACCATCAGTAGCAACAGGTTCAAACATGACCTTTAAAGGCCAGAATAAGCATTTTTCCAGATCACTCTTTGGTAATTCTTCTTTAAACCTATCTTTGACCAGCTTCCATAGAGTCACCACATCTTCTCTGTCAAAATCCTTAAGCATAGTCTCAAAGTAAAGATATACCTTTGGTACATGTCCAACTCTAAAAACCTGGTAAAGCTCCCTTAGCCTATCTTTGAAGATTTTCCAGTCACATATTGATGCTTTGACACCTGAAGGAGTAATATCCACTGAGGATTCTTGTCTTACTAGTACTACCCATTGCTGAAGATTGATGATCTTGTCCTGATCTTCACTTTCTTTCTTTTTATCATCTTCAGTCTGCTGTTCTTGAGCTAAACCATCACCTGTCTTCAATCTCTTAGCTTTCCCCTTTTCTAACAGAATTCCTGTCCTTTTTAGTCTTTCATTTTCTTCCTTAGAATCCATTAGCACAAAATCTTGCATGCTTTTCCAAACTAGAATAAAAGTTTCTTCAATCTGCTCAAATGTCATACCCTTGAAGTCTTTTGTCTTTCATCCAGCATAACTTCTTAAGACTGACATATAAAATTTCCTTCTTTCAGTCTTGGATGCTAACTTTTGTTGCTGAGCTTGATATTTCTTGATTTGAGCAAGATCTTTCTGATACTTAATGAGTTCTGTGATTAACTCTGTCTTTTCTTCAATGGACAGGTCATTTTCAGCCTTCTCATACTCTGCCATGTGTTTGTTAATCATCTCATTACGTCTGTCAAGCTCATCAATCATCTGTCTAAGATCTTCTTCAGCTTGAATTCTGGCAATCTCTGCATCTCTTTCAATCTGTTCTCTTATAGCTTGATCTTCTAAAGCAAACTTAGTCTCTAACTCTCTTGCTAGCTGATCACTCATGAGTTCTCGGGCTTTAGATTTATCAGTCTTTTCTGGTTCTATCATAATCTCCTTCCCTTTTCTCTTATCCTCCTTGCTAACATATGGTATATTGATTGAAATAGGAGATGTAGATCTGATGACAACCCCTCTTGAGGGTCTTGAAACTCTTGGTGTTGCACTGGCAGTGGCAACAACAGTGGGAACATCTGAACTAACAAGGGGAACTGTAAAAACTTCCTTCAAACCTCCACTGGCTAGTACATTTGCAACTCTCATAGAACTTAAGACATTTTCCATTTCCCCTGTGCTTTCACTTCCTTTGTCAGTGCTTTTGTTACTGTCCCTTTCAGTGCCAAAGGCTGACAAATCCTCCCCTTGATCCATCATTCCCCCATGTTTGGAGCATCCTTTTGTATACCTTCTCTAGTCTTTTAAGCATCCTCCAAAGTCTTGATCCTGACCTTTAATTGTGAAATTTCTAGATCTTGACTCTAGATCTTTGCAGCCATCTGAGTGTGTTGAGTTTGCAATTTGGTATAAAAGTCTGTCAATTCATTTAGCTTTTGTTGCAAACTGCCCTCATCACCACCAAGAGAAGTAACCCTTGGGGATGATTCATGGGGCATGGCAGAGGTCTTAGGTATGTTTTCCCTGTCCTGTCCTGCATCTAAGCTAGAGGCAGTAGGGAAAGCCTCTCCATGTCTGTCACCTCTTGTGAGAGGTGTAGTCTCATCTGCTACAGGTGAAAGGGCTTTAGACTGAGAAATCCGTATAGCCCTTTTGGTCATTCTCCTAGGGGTAGGAGTTGTTGATGGAATATGTATTGGTGGAGTTAGAGATGCATGTGGGGTAGGTAAAGATTCTTGAGGTGTAGTTTGTGTTGCTTGAGGTGGTGATGTTTGAGTTTGTGGTGGTGAAGAAATATGCTGAGGTGAGGGTGTGTGATGGGGCTCAGGTTGGTTTTCTGAGCCTTCACCCTGTTGAACAATCATGGTATCAAACAAGGGGACAATCCTCCCAGAAAAACTAGGACTGTTGACTCTTAGAGTTGTAAAAACCTTTTGAGTTTGAAAGGGGACAAGATAAGTTTCAGAATGTTTAATAGCCCCAAACTTACTCATTTTCAAAAGTTTTTCAAGAAACCTAATGTACATAAGAAACTTTTGGGTACCCTTGTTGTTAACATTCCTAAGCATACCATCAAAAATCATTTTGGAAAAATTATATGTCCTGTTTGTAGCAAGACATACAATAGCAGTGGCAATATTACTACTGAATTCATTAAAAGCAGTACTTTTAGGACTAATACACTGCATAATGGTATGAATAAGGAACTTCCACTGATGGGAAAATTGACTTTTGTTAAAAGAAAACCTTTGATTTGGTGAAATATTGTAACCCATCCGTAAAAGATTTTCAAAAAGTTCATTATCAGGCAAAGTACTTATCCCTTCCTCATCTTTTAGTCGGAGTTTCTTCCTAATTAATGATTTAGAGATAGTTCTTTGCTTGCCATCAATTTTAGCAACAATATGTGTTTCTCCATCCGCTGTTTTGATCCTGGCAGTGGACCAAAACTGTCGGATGTGTGAAACATAGACAATGGAACGAAGCAATAAAGCATACCTAAGAGTAGAAGCTTCAAGAAAGTCCACTATCTGGTGGAAGTCCGCGTTACGCTCTGTTTTCTCCAAGATTGCCACCATGTTGTGGTAATCACAAAAAGCAAGTTTAGACATGATTAGGGTTCTGGGTTAGTGATTATTAGAGGTATTGGAACTGTGGGAAACTGTGATTGGGATTTTATTGGCACTTTAGAAAGATAATAATAAGAATGAATCAAGATATTTGAAAATATGAAAGATAAGAAATAGAAATATCTTGAAGCTCTTATGTAGGCAATTTTATAGGAGAATAGATCGCCAAAAATCCCAACAAATATATTAATTAATGAAACAAACTTTTGAGCCCAACAGTGCCAACGGCTATATTGTCAGCGGGAAAATAGTCAAACAGTGGAAACTATGCCTAACAGTGGAAACAAATTGGTCAAACAGTGGGAAATATTCCTAAGGGTATTAACTTATCTTCAATAATCAAAAGTAAACCTACCCTATCCATACACACACACTTGCATAAGCAAGATAGATATGTATGAATTCATGAGTCCTTTGCTCGCTCACATATTCACCACTGTATCACTGTTTATCCTATTATAAAAGTTCCCTTAGTCACCACCCTACCACATCCATACTAGGTCAAGAGTCTTGGCAGTATGAGACCCTTCGCCAATAATTACACACCCAAATGCCACAGTACTCCTCTTGCATACTAAGAACGCTTAGGGAGACATGAGGGCAACTCTTGTAGGCCAAATTTGTGTATAACCCATGAATGAGATCTCACACTACAGTGCCTCAAAAGTTAAGGACTCTAGCAAGTAGACTAGCCTTTATAGTCACAGAACCTTCACTCACCAGTGGGGACAGTCTAAGACTGGCCATGAGTATTCTATGAATACCCGAATCCTAGAGGTTCCTTAGCCCCGTCCCAAGAGAGATTGACTTACAGAGTTAGGACATAGAAGGTGTTGTTCCATAGACTCCATCATGACATGCTCATCTGCAGTTGTTAGTCCAAAACCAAGAAAAACACTAACAGTGGAAAGTTGGCACAACAGTGAAAACTTTTACACTGGCAGTGGAAACTTTACAAAAAAAATAATGACAAACAGATGCAGGTTACTCTAGCAGCACTAACACTTATTAATTTAATAACAGAGCAAATCCTATACAAAATTTTACAAAAATCAAGAGATAGACATGTTAGGGGTTGAGCATCCCAATACTTACCACCAAGTACTGAAACCTCCCCACATCAAAAGCTTTTGTTAAAAGATCTGCTACATTTTCATCTGTGTGAATATGATCCACATTAATTAACTTCTTTTCATAACAGTCTCTTATAAAATGATGTCTTATCTCAATGTGTTTTGTTTTAGAGTGATAGACAGGATTTATAACTATACAAATTGCACTGTTATTATCAATATATATCTTAGTGTTCATAAAATTATACCCATAGTCCAACAACTGATTTTGTATCCATAGCACTTGTCCACAGCCACTTGCAGCTGCCACATATTCTGCCTCAGTTGTAGAAGTGGCCACAATAGTCTGCTTTTTGCATTGCCAGGAGATCAACCTTCTTCCCAAAAACTGACAACCTCCAGTGGTTGAAAATGCCACCAGGTCAAAGGGAGATTCTTTAGGATACCAAAGGCCCAACTTGGGATGACCTTTTAGGTATCTAAAAATTCTCTTAACTGCATGGAGGTGACATTTTTTAGGTGTCACTTAGTGTCTAGCACAGGCACAAATAGCAAACATGATATCTGGTCTTAATGCAGTGAGATACATTAATGATCCAATCATGGATCTATACCAATGAAGTTCTACATCTTTACCAGTTCTATCTTTTCCCTAAGGATGCTCCCTAACCATGGGAGTCTTTGCTGACCTGACATCTGAGAGTCCAAACTTTTTGAGAATATCAGCAACATACTTATCTTGCCACTGTCATGTGCCTATAGCATATGTTGCTAGTCATGTGCCTAGAGCAACCACTGTCCCAATATCCTTTATCATCAATATTATCCTGTGGAATGCCCTGCACATTAAGAAAAAGAATGTTAATTCTTTTTAGGGACCCAAGCCATTACTGACTTGAGCCTGCCTTGTGTATAAATGTAATTGTATTTCTTGAAGATTACTAATACACCATTGAGTTTTGAACCTTGATCAAGTTGATTTTGCTTAGGTTTCCAAATCCAACAAGCTGAGGCCTTAACAGCTTTACCCCTGTTTCCCTTAACAGCAGCAACTGTTGGCTTAGCAGTGGGAACTTTTGAGCCAACAGTGGGAACTTTTGTTCTAGCAGCACATTCATATGTAAAAAGACCCTTTGTAAGAAGAATAGCAGTTAAATATAAAGTTTGGGTTTATTCACCCTTGTGTTTTGTTTGCAGTCAAACTTCAAATGTTCAAAACTACCACAATTATAACATGCTTTATTTTGCATCACAAAGTCTTTTCCTAGCTGTTGAGATTTTTGATTGTTCCAATTCCTTTGATTCCCTCT